>OY992888.1:83636006-83641006 GCA_963921405.1 Cepaea hortensis
GGATGATTTGATGGAGAAATGAATGAATCACCGGACGAAGGAGAAAATCAGTGATGGAAAGAAGAAACACAAAGGCAGTTTAGATTTAATGCTACTTTAATATTTTTTGGTTTCATTTTGTGTTTTGTTTTTATTTAATCAGAGGAGCAACCACATCAGGGTTGCATGATGGTAGCATAAGGAGAAATAAATAATCTGTTTGAAACCTTTTAGAACATAAACTCATCACATTAGTTTCTACACCTCACTCATGTCACATCATCTGTGCAAGGTTTAAAACATAGAGTTTGCATTCGCTGTTTTATCTTCACCATTAATGTCATCTCTCTTTGTTGTGTATGTTAATGAAGTGTAAGGTTGGATGGGATTTGGTGACATTGTTAAAGACTCGTTTATTGTTATTGAGTGCATGCTGAACATTGCAAGACATTTTTGGTTGTTTCTGTATTGCTTCTGTACATGTGATGACAGTGACTGTAAGAAATTACAAGAAATAATATAGGTTGCTTGACATTCCTATGTTAGAGTTAATATAGATTATTTGCCATTGTCTGTTAGAGATAATATAGATTGTTTGCCATAGTATGTTAGAGATAATATAGATTGTTTGACATTTCTGCTTCTACTTTAATATAGACTGGTTAATGTTCACATGTTAGAGATAATACAGATTGTTACCATCTTAGATCGTTGGCATAAGTGCGAAAGATATAATGTAGATTGTATGACATGCGTCTTTTAAAGATAATTTATACTCTTTTGACATGCACGCGTGAGAAATAATATAGAGTGTTCGACATTCGTATTTTAAAAGAATGTTTTCCCGTAGTGAATTTGAATAACGAAGACACAAACAATAGATTGCACGATTTATTGCCTGGCATATTTCGCTGCATCTCGTCAGGTACATACTGCAGAAATCACACAACTTACGTGAAATTAACTAGATAAATCCTTCAAGTTGAAATATACACAATTTCGCACAGTAATGTCACTTATCTACCACGGTAATTTTAAGCTGACTAACATGTCTTTCTGTTTACACAATTCTGGCTTGCGTTGATAGATCATAATTGCTTCTGCAAATTTTAACAAGCGAGTATTTTGTGTTTGTTAACCCGTTTGTTAAGGTGTCTCTCCGTTCGATCAATGTAAACGGCATGGCATCTACATGTGAATTGGTAAATACAATTGTTTGTGGCGTACAGAGGAACAGGCTCTTTGACTTTGAAATAACGGGTGTCAGAACACATACCTCAATAGGTCAACAAGATACAACACACAGGAGTGGCTAGCCGCGAGGAGCCGACACACCGGAAGCTCCCGGCGTCTTCAATCGGCAGACACATTGTCGCCAGTGGTCACGTTGTGTCCAGAGACACTGCATTTCGCGTGTTGTTTAGAACACAAAATACTCGCTTGTTAAAATTTGCAGAAGCAATTATGATCTATCAACGCAAGCCAGAATTGTGTAAACAGAAAGACATGTTAGTCAGCTTAAAATTACCGTGGTAGATAAGTGACATTACTGTGCGAATTTGTGTATATTTCAACTTGAAGGATTTATCTAGTTAATTTCACGTAAGTTGTGTGATTTCTGCAGTATGTACCTGACGAGATGCAGCGAAATATGCCAGGCAATAAATCGTGCAATCTATTGTTTGTGTCTTCGTTATTCAAATTCGTATTTTAGAAATAATATAGATTGTTTGTCATCCTTGAGGTAGAGATACTATTGCTTGTTCAATGTACTTGTGTGAGAGACACTAGCGGTTGTTAGACATTCATTTGTGACAGATAATATACATTGTTTTACGTTCACGTGTTAGAAATAGGAGAGATTCTTTGATATTACCCTGTTAGAGATTGCATAGATTATTTTCATTATCTGGCATTGATGTGTTAGACTCCCCACGATGCTTGACGGCAGAAGTGGAAGATGATGATGATGATGATGATGATGATGATGATGATGATGATGTGTTAGACATAATATAGTTTTTTCCGACATTTGCGTGTGATACATTTTACAGATTGATTGGCATTTGTATATTATACGTGATATAGATTAGTTGCATTCATGTCTTGGTGTTCATATAGACTGTTTTGACATGCATGTGTGAGAGATAATATAGATTGTTTGTCATCGGTGTTTTAGAGATACTATAGTTTGTTCAATATTCGTGCGTGAGATATAATATAGATTGTTAAATATGTGTGTGCTGTAGATAATATATATTGTTCAATATGCGTGTGATAGATAATATACTTTGTTTGGCATTACTGTGAAAGATACAATGTATATGTTTTGACAAATGCGTATTAGAGTGTGTATTAATTGTTTGAAAATGCTATGTTAGAGAAAATGCAGATTGTTTGACATTCGTGTGCAAGATATAATATAGTGTATTTGATATTCCAGTGAAGGAATAAGTTATGTTTGCATTGCATGCATGGTCGGAAAAAATGAAATCCAAATGGTGTACAATTCAGACAGTTATCACGATTACTATATGTCCAGCAACTGCAGACACCAGATCCGTCTATAAGATCGTCAATAAAAACTCTCTCTGCTCCTCTCTCATGTCATCTACAGAATTAGTTCTCACAACCTGAAGGGAAAACAAGAAGATATAAACACCACTCGCAGTAGAGCAGTGTTTAGCATACGTTGTATGTCTGTATTCAGCCATGTATTCGAATCTCTTTCGAGGTGTGCATGTTTCTGGTATGATATCGATGACACCACCGACTGATTACTAAATGTATTTAATTTGTGGAAGCAGAATATACAAGATGTGTCTATAATAAAATACTTATCTTTGATATTAGACTCCAGCATGGGGATATCAGCAGGAGCAATCAACAATCAAACAATGAAAGTTCAATACTCATACCGAGTGAAAGACGACGAAACATATAAAGCAAAGCCTACACAGATGTCAGGTAAAAGAACAAAACATACAAGTAAAGGTACAACACACATATACAGTGAAAGCATCACGGGTATATACATTTCTACCACTGTATCGACCGATCGTGCGAATTATGTTTTGGTTAATCAAGAATATTGTGCTCTTGACATTATGTTCATGTCAAACGGCTCCCCCACTTCACTCCAATCTCCCTCACTCTGGACAGGGAAGTAAGTTCCCAGGTGTGTTTAAATGCAACTGCGCATTCACCAACTCTTATAGAGCTAATAATCGCAGGTCCATCCATTGTTTTTCCCGCCTCGGTCATCGCCATGTTGGCCAAGCGTTCGGTTCTGTCTTTCCCTTGCACGCCCCGGATCTCTGGTATATAGATGACAGTGCTACTAGTTGAGATGTACCCAATGTCGAGTAACTCATGCTGAAGCCAGTTTGGATCTTCTTGTGCATGGTCATCAATCACCCAGTATACACGCGTATGAATAATTGTGCGTGCGTAATCCAAGGCATTGGTTACAACCTTTGCTTCCATTGTTAGGCTTCTTGTTGTCACGGCAAAAGCATCTCTTGCTTCCTTGACAGTTTTGCCACTTGAGCTGACTGAGAATGCCCACACACTTGCCTTCCCCTGGACTACTGAGCCATCAGCCTGGCACAAATATTGTGCTAGACACATATTTTTATAGACCAATCGGCACTCAGTGTGGTAGGTATACAGGAGTATGCGATGGCGATCCTGACTCTCAGCCACAAGCAGAAGGAAAGGATGGTAAAGGTGCAGAATGAAGCCATGTGTATTACACTTTGGTGTACACGAAATACATAATTACACAGTATTCGTAAAAATGGATGCTAAAATTAATAACACACACTAGAACAAGTCTAGACGTCTACATAAAACGTGATTCGCTGGTCTGCTTACGTCTTAAACAGACTGGATCCAGTTATACATCGAATTTTAAAAGGGTGAGAATTACTGAACCGTAAAGTATGGAGGGAAAAACAAAATCAAGTAATTGGTTCTTGTATTAACGTTATCTTGAAATAATCGGGAATTTAATATCACGAGGACGTTTAATGCCCTCTTATCGGAGGCACAACTGTCCGCAACCTCACACATAATTCAAGAAAGGGGGCAATCCCTGCATCGCGTGGAGGAAGGGCGCTCGTAGAAAAGTAGCCAAGCGACGGGGAAAGGCGCGTATTAATGCGAACTAAAGAGGCGTGCGCATGCGCATTTTGCATTGAGGCACCTCACAATACAAGTGCGAAGCCAACAAAATACTAATAACAAAACCACATAATCTGACGAAGAGAAATCCCAGTGTGACCTCTCAGTAGAGCAGACCGAGCACACTGCGTTTTGTGCGATCCTGAAGCCAGTTTGAGTCTGTCAATCTAATGTCTTAATCGCCCCGCCCCCTTGAAAACCTAATATTTCTCATTGGGGAGTTGGGCCTAGGGGGGAATTCCCCACCGGTTTAGAACTACTGCTGGAACTTCAATTTTAATTAACCGCAACAGACGTCACGAGGCTATATTTAGCTTTAGCAGCTATATATAGCGTAGTTAGCAACTATATATAGCACTGGCGGGGGATCTCCGTTCAATTAAAGTTTTTTTCAGTGCGTGTCATGGCGCGACATGGCGCGAAAAAGGCGCGAAAAAGGAGCGACGAACGGTAACACAGTGTGTGTAGTACATTTTTACGTTGGCTTTCTGCAGTCATGAATTTTACTAACCCTAACCATAACCCTAACACTAACCCTAACAAGAGTATACAACCACTGAAATATTCAGGTCAACTCACACACATAACTAAACCATTTGCTGCACACCGACAACGTTATTCCGGTCAAGGTCATGCACACCGAGATACAGCGCGAATAAGGGGACTCCAGGATATGACGTGTGCCCTGGAATTCCTTTTGTTTGCGGTGAATTAAAATTGAAGTACCCTACTGCTTTAGAAGGTTATGCAATGATGCAATGATGTTACATAGATGGGTCCCTTTTGACGTGTCAGAAGTTTGCGGGCTTTTACGGCTCAGGTTGGAGAGAGAATTG
>OY992888.1:83646006-83663506 GCA_963921405.1 Cepaea hortensis
TACATACATACATACATACATACATACATACATACATACATACATACCAGCTTACCGACAGACAGACCGACTAACTAGCGAAACTGCCTGGATGCATGGATGGACGAAATAAATGATGGATGGACCGGTGGGTGGATATGTATATTTGTCTGCATGCGTGTATGTATGCATGTATGCGTGTGTGCGTGTGTGCGTCTTGTGTGAGTGCTTGTGTGTGTGTGTGTGTGTGTGTGTGCGTGTGTGTGTGTATGTGTGTGTATGTATGTATGGGTGTATGCATGCAAGTATCAGACACGCTACGAGATGATAACTAATGGATACAAATAGCCGTGAAATGTCTCACAAAATTAAATAAATATAGGGTAAGTAGACACTGAATGTTATCAATTGAAGCATATCTTATGTAACATAACCTTATAATTGTAATGTTCAAACAAACCGAATTATTGACTATTTCATAGAACCTGTTCTAATATATAGCTGTGACTCCTGGACATTTATATAACAAGCAGAATAACCTGTTGGAGCGCAGTAAATCTGATGTTAAGAAAGAATGTTGGAAATGACCTTGCCATGAGCTCATGGCATCTTGGACACCCAAAATAAGAATTAGAATTAATTTAAAAGAGACTAAGACTCAAGGACGACACAGCACACATATAACACAGGGGAGATCAACATTCTGGCTTCATTATGAGAAATGGAATCCCGACACTTAATGTAGCAACACGAAAATGCATTGCAAATGATATAGTGCTAATAAACAACAGAGGAATATAAAGACATTCATAATGGTATTATTGACAATGCAAACAGATAAACTGATATATTATGTTGGGGACTGGTAGCTTTGAAGAAACATCATCTTTAAGGCAAGTCGTCATGAGACTGTCATGATGATGGTCATGACGATGATGATGATGACAGTATTCTGGATGTTGTTGTATACAAATACACGCTGACGTACTTTTTTTCTGAAGCGAGTACTTCACAGTGGCGTCCGGTTTTCTGGTACAGACATAACGTTCGCATTCACTCACACTGTACTGGTGGCCCACGGGATGGCATTTGCCCATAAGCTCGCATTCTAGGTGACAGACATACAGCTGATCAGCTCAATTTGTAAGTTAGTTAGCTTCAAGTACCAAATACATTACTGCATTGGGCATAACCAAGTCATATATGTATATGTCTGTGTACTTTAATCTCAGCAGATGGAAGAAGTATTACGCAAGTTAAATGTAGAATAGTCCAACCAATAGCGCCAGTTCACAAGATGGAGAATATTCTCTGGATTAAATCTTTCTCAAACGAAGTGGGGAAAAGCGTTCTTAAGAGCTGTATTAAGCCAGTCCTGATGTACGGAAGGAATCTTGGACTTATAAATAAGACAAGTGAGGCATTAAGTGGTAGCTGCGGGGATGTGGTGTAATTGAATAGTGATGAGAACAAAAATGGACGGATAAAACGAATAGTGAAGATATCTTAAAGACATTATCTTACAAACACAACTGGTGACTCGCATCACGAGAAAACAGACCACATTCTTTTACAACGTCTGGAGAAGGGGAATCCTGTTGTATCCTCCTCTATGCTAATTCTATCTCATGTCAAGAGGGTCTGTAGGCGAGAGTCTGTACTGCGTATATAGTATTTATTTTAAAAATTCGTTCTTCATTCACAATTTCCAAGAAATACCACACACATACGCGCGCGCACGCACACACACACACACACACACACACACACACACACACACACACACACAATGTCTTCTTAAGCGATATAATGATGTGTTAAATTAATCAAGAACAATTGTTAATATAATAAAACCGAATACCTCAGCACATTCCTGAAATAATAATGAAGGCAAATTAAGCATCTGTACTCAAGTAATGTATCGTCATAGTGCACAGGATACAGTGGGGGAGATTCCAACAATCGCAAGGGTTATATGGCACCAAGATAAGGGAGAATTAAAACATGTGTGTTCAACCTTATTTAAGTGTTGCAAATTCATAATACCTACTGATACCTTGCCGTCTTGACAGACCTTAGTTACTGGGCTTAAAACAACAAAGCATAATAACCAATACATAGCAAAAAGCCTGTGGTTAATTGTAGATATCATGTATTGTTCATGCAGTACGATTCCTCTAGCGGCCTGCCTTGTTTACTCCAGAAGAAAGGTAACACTAATACATCCTGAACAAGTTGCAGCATGTGTCGCATCAAACTGTCCGCCTGTCGGAGCATAGGACCTGGTCTGCACTGCCGTGACATTTAGTCAAAGGATGCATTTCCGCTCACAAGGATAAATGTTGTACCCTCCACACAGTTAAGCTTACCCACGCGATTCGTTGGCAAATATGGGGGGGGGGGGGTCTGTCACGGGGCGAGGTGGTGTCGCGAGTTAAAACTGTACTTAGTCGTCGTAATAGTGAGATAATGATATTTGAGGAGGCTCTGTTGTGAGTAGAGTTTACTTCACTAGCTGGCTCGCTCTTACTACTCAATGTTCAAGGATCAATGGTCAAGCCGCCGCTATCATCCCGTTGTGGATGTTGACTTTTGGTACTGTGCTCTTCCTTTTTGTCCAGGTGGATGATTAATGGTCTTAAACATAGACAGTCACTCCAACCGAACCCTAGGGGTTCCTCACGCCCTTAGACTGCAACTCTTGGCCATATGTCTCCACTCCATATATATATATATATAAAACATGACTCTGGCTGACGAGGGACCAAACATAAAACACTTTATTCGCAGTGCTGCATTGATATCACGGTTACAAGTATGCTACTGATCTAACATTGCACATACTCCCGCTGCAGACACTGTTACACTACTTCCATCCGTCCCACTTGCAATCGTCCCATGTGAGTGTGGGTGTCTCTAGTGTGTGGCGTGGTCTTTTGATGGATACCCCTGGCGGTTGGTCTCCACGTTTTACTGCATAACCTTCATTTGAATAGAATCCGGCACTGATAGCCTTAATGTCCTTGTGCCGCTTGATGTGCTCGATAAGTGTCATGTTGTAAGCTACTGATATCGTGTCTGAGTCTAGTACTAAAGGTCCTAACTTGAGAGTGTAGAATATTCGTGGCGTTAGTGTCGGTGTCCCGTTCTGAAGTGCCGTTGCGTCGTTTTTGTTGCCACACGACGCAAATCTATGACGTATTTCTATCGTGGTGCGTTGTCCAGTTATTTTTGGTACATAACTTCTATTCTTCTATTTCTATTATTATTGTGCCGGTATCTCTGGCTGTGGGGTTACAACACTTTCTCTCTGTAATCCCGTTTATCACGCAGAGTCTCGCAGCGGAGCGAGAACTGAGGTGGTTCGACCCCCGCTCGTGACTTGCGGATACTGAGCCGGCCGCTCAGAAAGCAATGGCAAACTACTGAGCGTAATCTTGCCAAGAGATCAACAGACAGCTGAAAGATGCTGCTGTTGACAGCTAAGTCCTGTAAAAGGATACGCAAAACATTTATTATTATTATTATTGCATGTGTGTGCGAGCCAATTAACTCATTTCTGCCACATGACAGGGTCCCCCTCGGGTTTGGTGAGCGCCGCACACAACTCTGCGCTAACATAAAGCAGGTAGTACCGTCTACTGTCACATGGTAGCTCAGTCATATTTTACTAAGGGCTGGCGACCGCATTCTACATAACACGGATACATTTGTTTCGCATACCTGAAATTATGTCAAACGTATTGTATGTGATAATAACACAATGACTGAATGTAGAACTAACACAGAAATACGTCTAAACATTTCAGGCTGTTAAGATTATTAAACATTATCAATCAACCAGGCTGAAAGGAGTGCTGGATAATAATAACCAACAAGGGCAGTAACAAGACAAATCTCGGAGCTGAGTTTTGGTTCTTCTTAAAAATCCCGGAAATGACAATAATATGGTTTTGGCAGCATGTGCCTATTAATAAGTGTTGGTATGAGATATGGCAATAATACGGTGTTGTCAGTCTGTACCTATCTATAACTGTTTGTATGAGACATGCTTGCTTGCTTGCTTGCTTGTGTTCGTTGGCTTGAGCTCCAACGTGAAGTCCTGTATGTCGGATGAAGGCATCCTGTTGTCCAACATCAGTGTGATGTCATACAGGACCTTAGGTTTGCATGAGTATCCATTGTCCCAAGTCTGGCTTATTGGTGTGAAGACTGGTGGTTCCTCGCCGTACAGGCAGACACTCTCCGACTAAGGAGGAATCGGCGATCCTACTGACAAGGACGCGTCAGTAAGTCTTGGTCAGTATATAACCCGGCCCTGGTGCCTTGGAAACACCTCTGCGTCCCATCATTCGTCTTGATACACACGAATTTATTTCAACTATTCAATCTACTGGATACTATCGATCTCCAACAAAAGCATATGGACATTGTCTCTTCTTTCACAAATGTTCCTCTGGAAGAAACAGTTAAGAATATATGTGATCGCATAAATAAGAAGGCACTCATATACGGCCTACTGACATAAGAACTCTAGATTAACTAACTCTGATGTGCACATCTAGCAATACTTCATAACTAGCTAACACGGTCAGGCTGCGCCCAGCCACTGGCGGGGATCTATCTATCTATCTATCTATCTATCTATCTATCTATCTATCTATCTATCTATCTATCTATCTATCTATCTATCTATCTATCTATCTATCTATCTATCTATCTATCTATCTATCTATCTAGGGAGGAGGAGGGAGGAGGAGGAAGAGGAGGAGGGAGGATAAGGAAGGGGAGGAGGGAGAGGGAGGAGGAGGAGGAGAGAGGAGGAGGAGGGAGGAGAAGGGAGTAAGAGGAGGAGGAGGGAGGAGAAGGTAGTAAGAGGAGGAGGGAGGAGGAGGTGTTGGAGGAGGGGGAGAAGGGGGGAGGAGGAGGAGGGATGAGGAGAAGGAGAAGGAGGAGGTGAGGAGAAGGGGAGGAGGAGAGAGGAGGAGGCGGCGGAGGAGGAGGGAGGAGGAGGGATTAGGATGAGGAGGAGGGAGGAGGAGAGCGAGGAGGGGGAGGAGGGAGGAAAAAGGAGGAGGAGGAGGAAGAGGGAGGAGGAGGAGGATGGAGGAGGAGGAGGAAGAGGAGGAGGAAGAGGGTGAGGAGGAGTAGGATGAAGAAGGGAGAGGAGGAGGAGTAGGAGGGAGGGGAGGTGGAGGAGGAGGGAGGAGGAGGCAGTGTAGGAGGAGGAGGGAGGAGGAGGGATGAGGAGGAGAGAGAGGGAGGAGGAGGGAGGAGGAGGAGAGAGGAGGAGGGAGGAAAAGCGAGGAGGAGGAGAGAGAGGAGGAGGGAGGAGGAAAAGGAGGGAGGAGGAGGGAGGAGGAGAAGGTAGGAGGAGGGAGAAGGAGAGGGAGGAGGAGGGGTAGAAGGGTGGAGGAGGAGGGAGGAGGAAGAGGGAGGAGGAGGGATGAGGGGAGGAGAAGGATAAGGGGAGAAGGAGGAGAGAGGAGGAGGAGGAGGGAGGAGGAGGAGGGATTAGGAGGAGGAGGAGGAGAGCGATGTGGAGGAGGAGGAAGACGAGGGTAGGAGGAGGAGGGGAGAGGAGGAGGAGGAGGAGGATTATAACGCATATGCCTGTAGATAACTGCAGCGAAAAGTTCCACCTATTTGGGAAATATGCAACAATTTTACATATATGGCTATGCTATTAGGAGTTATGTCCCCT
Source organism: Cepaea hortensis (assembly GCA_963921405.1). Taxonomy (NCBI): domain Eukaryota; kingdom Metazoa; phylum Mollusca; class Gastropoda; order Stylommatophora; family Helicidae; genus Cepaea; species Cepaea hortensis. The sequence goes on from OY992888.1 coordinate 83,651,690, forward strand.
CGCTATATATACATTATAATGTAAATTAAATATTAAATAATATTAAGAAAATATGTTCGTACACTAAAAAAAAAAACTATGACAGTTGGCTGCACGGGAATGAGAGGAAGACGTGTAGAAAATTTCATCTCAATCGGATGGACCGTTCGCGAACGCATAAAGGACATATATATATATATATCATTGGCACCTTGCCGTCTTGACAGACGATAGTTTGTGCTTTAAAAAGGCATAATAACTTTTAACTATGGCGGTAGCGAGTGTGACTGATAAGGCCAATTTGCGCTGTAAATGTCCGTTCACAGTGGGTGCATGTGAACACGTGGTCATTTCCACCATCATGCACCATCTTACGTCTCAAACGCTTGGTGTGTGACTTTTCTGCAATAATTTTCTCCTTTGACTTTATTCCATTTCTGATATTTGCCCTCCATGCAACACGTTCAGCGGCGACTTGCTCCCAATGTGCATTATCAATGCCTGTATCAATCATGTCCCGCTTACACACATCTTTGTATCGTAGTAGAGGCCGACCCTGAGATCTCTTACCCATCTGTAATTCACCAAAAAAGATATCCTTTGGTATTCTACCATCATCCATCCGCCTAAGATGTCCTATCCATCTAAGTCTACGAAGACTGAGCATGGAATAAACTGTCACACAACCTGATCTTTCCAATACTTCAGTATTTGTGATTTTGTCTTGCCACTTAATACCAAGAATTCTTCGCAGACACCGCATATGAAAGCTGTTTAAATTGTTCTCTTGGTGTGAGTAAGTTGTCCAGGTTTCACTGCCATAGAGAAGAGTACTAAGGACACAGGCTTGATAGACAAGGACTTTTGTTTTGGCAGTAAGCTTCCTGTTCTCCCAGACTCTTTTTCTTAACCTGTTCATTGTTGTTGCTGCCTTACCAATCCGGATGTTGATTTCCTGATCTAGGGATAATTTGCTATTTACCACCGATCCTAGATATGTAAAATGGTCTACTATCTCTAGTTCGGCGTCGTCAATAAAGATTGATGGTACCCCATGTGCACCTTGTGACATAATCTGCGTCTTCTTTTTGCTAATTGTTAAACCAAATTCAGAACAAGCATTGGAGAATGCAGATAGTAGACATTGCAATTCTTCCTCAGAGTGGGTCGTAACTGCAGCATCATCTGCAAAAAGCAACTCTCTGATCAGTACCCTCCTAATTTTGGTCTTAGCCTTCAATCTCTGAGCATTGTAGAGGCCGCCATCTGAGCGTGAGTGAATGTATATACCACCATCCTGATCACGAAATGCATATTTCAGTAGAAGTGAAAAGTATATTCCAAAGAGGGTGGGAGCTAGTACACAACCTTGCTTAACTCCACTCTTGATTTCAAATTCTTCAGAAGTTGCACCATCAAACTTGATTATACCCTTCATGCCTGTGTGGAACGATTCTACAATGGACAGAAGAGTTGGTGGGCAGCCAATCTTCTTTAGTGCCTTGAACAGACCCTCACGACTGACCAAATCAAATGCCTTTGTGAGGTCGATGAAGGCAATAAACAGTGGTTGATTCTGTTCACGGCATTTTTCTTGCATTTGTCGCAATGAGAATATCATATCAGTGGTAGACCGGTTCTGTCGAAAGCCACACTGTGATTCGGGGTAGACTTGATCTCCTAGGACTTGAAGTCTGCGCAGAACAATTCTGGCAAATACTTTTCCAACAATACACAGAAGTGAGATACCCCTATAGTTGTTGCAGTCGCTCCGATCGCCCTTGTTCTTGTACAGTGTTATGATGCTTGAATCTTTGAAATCCTGTGGGACTTGTCCTTCACGCCAGCATAGCTCTATTAGCTGGTGGATCTGTATAGTGAGTGTGTCTTGCCCACTCCTGATAACCTCTATTGGAATCCCATCCTTACCTGGAGCCTTGCCAGATGCAAGTTCATTTATAGCACACTTAACTTCTGTTATGGTGGGAAGTGTGTCCAGGTGGTCAAGAGTTGGTAGAGCCTCTATGGCGTTGAGGGCATTATCCGCTAGTTTGGTCTCACTTGAGTAAAGCTCCAAATAGTGCTCTACCCATCTGTCCATCTGCTGTTTCTTATCAGTGATGACTTCTCCAGTCAAGGTTTTCAATGGTGCACTTCTTTTGATCACTGGACCACAGGCTTTCTTTATTCCTTCATACATGCTTCTTATGTCTCCCTTATCACTTGCGATTTGAATGGACTCACATAACTTGATCCAATAATCATTTGCACACTGCCTGGCAGCCTTTTGCACATCCTTCCTAGCTTGCCTTAGCTCACTCAGAGTGTTACGCGTTGGTCTTTCTTTGTTTCTTAAGAGAGCTTTCTTCTTCTTATCAATCAAGGGCTGCAGAGTCTCGCTGTTGGCCGCAAACCAGTCCTGCCTCTTATGATCCACAGTGCCGTAAACCTTTACGGCAGTTTTACAAAGAGTTTCCTTAAGTTTATTCCATTTATCATTTACTGTACAATTTTCTGGTGTATCAGTGAAAGCGTCTTCAAGTTGCTGTTGAAACTGAAAGCACTTTTCAGGATCATGAATGTTAATAATATTAATCCTGGGGCTAGATTTGTGTTTAGCTGTGTAGATTCTCTTTGGTCTCAGTCTAACCCTTGCAACAACCAAAGAATGATCCGTATCACAGTCAGCACTGTGGTAACTACGAGTCAATGATATATGGTTCAGATGTTGTCTCCGTGTGATGATGAAGTCCAGCTGGTGCCAATGGCCGGATCTTGGATGTTTCCATGTGACCTTATGCATCTCTTTTGTTTTAAAAAAAGAGTTTGTAATACATAGGTCATTACTGGTGCAATGCTCCAGCAGCCTTTGCCCATTTTCATTCATGCGACCGATGTTGTATTTTCCAAGGCACACTGGCCATGAACTCGAGTCCTTGCCCACACGAGCATTGAAATCACCGAGCATATAAATGTAGTCGGATTTTGGAACTGCCTTGATCACAGAGTCTAACTCCTCATAGAACAAATCCTTCACATCATCAGAGGAATCGAGTGTCGGTGCATATGCAGTAATAATGGTGGCAAACCCACAAGAGGTTGCCAAGCGCAGGGATAATAGTCTTTCATTTCCTCCTGCTGGAATTTCAATCATTCCCAGTAGCGAATTCTTCACTGCAAAGCCCACACCGTGTTGCCTTTTTTCTGCTTGCCCTTTACCCTTCCAGAAAAAGGTGTAGTTGTTTTCCCTGAGTGACCCTTCCTCAGCGAGGCGAGTCTCCTGCAGGCCAGCAATATCAATGTTAAGACGATTGAGTTCGGCATCAATCACAGCCGTTTTTCTCACATCATCAATATTGGTCAAGTCAGTGGAAAATCCTGGACACATGGTTCTCACGTTCCAGGTTGCAAGCCGTAGCTTGAGGTTTCTATTTATATTTTTGTTTGTACCTGGTGCATTGGTTTTACAGCCTGCGATTCAGATTTTGTCCTAGCCCCAAGCACCCATTGAAGCAGGCAGGCTGTGGCGGATCAGCACCCAATTGGCTGGGGGCTGCCCAGCTTGAGGCGGGCGGTAGCTGATCAGTGACACCTATAGGTGTCTCCCACCGTCAGAGGCAACGCGTGGCGCCCCATGTCTACGCCAACTGACAAGGACTTATAACCCGTAACAGTTGCCTCTCGCTTTGATTCCGAGGCCAGTTAAGACCAGGGATGGAGTTATTGCCTCTCCATAGCACAAAGCCTGGGCTAAAATATAGAGATCATGTGTTGCCCATGCAGCATGATCCCTCTCTCGGCCTGCCTAGTTCACTCCAGAGGAAAGGTAACACCCCTACATCTGGAACAAGACAAGCTGCAGAAGCTGCCGGATCAGCAAAGCAATGCTCTAACTGTCCGCCTGTCGGAGCTTCGATCCTAGACCAGTCGCCAACCAAGGCTTAGGGCCTGGTCTGCCCTGCCATGACAATTTTGTCTTTAGCTTGCATTTCCTCGCACCAGGGTAAGGCTTGTACCCTCCCAATTGCGCTCTTCCGCCCGAAGCCGTTGGCACAATGTGGGGTGTCGGGTTTGGTAAGCGCCGCCCAACGTTCGGCGCTAACAGAAACCAGGTAGTACCGTCTACTGTTATACGGTAGCTGACTGTATATATATATATATATATATATATATATATATATATATATATATATATATATATATATATATATATATATGTGTGTGTGTGTGTGTGTGTATGTGTGTGTGTGTGTGTGTGTGTGTGTGTGTGTAAGAAGAGAGAGAGAGAGAGAGAGAGAGAGAGAGAGAGAGAGAGAGAGAGAGAGTTGAATTGCATCACTAATTTTGAAGTTACAAAATGTATATGTACAATTTTTCTCCATTTTCTTTACAATTTTGCGACAATGCTCACGACAATCGTCACTGTATGTGTTACTAAATTGTGGGAGTTTGATCATAATAGTAGATTGGGGATGGGGGGATGTGTGTGTGGGTGGGCTCAGGATGTGTGGGTTGGCGGGGTGGGATTGTGTGGGTGGGTGGGGGATTTGTGTGTGGGTACGTGCGGCATGTATTGTTTGGCGGGGAGATGTGTTTGTGGGTGGGGATGCGTGTTAGGCTAGGTGGTTGTGGGTGAGTGGGTGGAGGAGGATATGTTGATGGATGATTGATAGTGGGTTATGGGATGTGTGGGGGATATATGTGGGTGTGGGGATATGTGGTGGGTGGGAGATGTGTGCAGGTGGGGTGGTTGTGGGTTTTGGGGATGTGTGTGGGTGAGGGATGTGTATGGGTGTGGGATGTTTGGGTGGATGGGTGGGGAGTGTGTGTGTGGGTGAGAGATGTGTGGGTGAATGTGTGTGGGTTGGGGGAGGGGTGCGTGATGGGTGTGGGTGATGGATTTGGGGATGTGTGTGTGGGTAGGGGATATGTCTGGCTGGGTGGGGGTGTGTGGCTGGATGGAGAATTTATGTGCGGGTAGTAAGGGTGATTGTAGTTGGGGGATGTGTGGATGGGTAGGAGATGTGTGGGGAGATGTGTGTGTGGGTGAGGGATGTGTCTTTGGGATGTGTGTGGGTGTGGTTTTGCGTAGGAGGGGAGCTGGCTGGGTGGGGTGTGATTGGGTGTGCGGGTAGGTGAAGGATGTGTGTGAGGGTGGGGGATATGTGTTTAGATGGGTGGTTGGGGTGTGTGAGTGTGGGTGGGTAGATAGGAGATGTATGTTTTGATAAGTGAGTGAGGGATGTGTGGGTGTTAGTGTTTGAGGGATAAGTACGTGTGTCTAGGGATGTGTGAGGGGATGAGTGTATGGGTTGGGGATGTGTGTGTGGGTTGTGTGTGCGTGGATGGGAGGTGTGTGTTTGTGAATGGGTGATATATTGGTGGGTGGGGATTGTGTGAGGGATGTGTGTATGGGCGGGGAGATTGTGCGTGGGTTGGGATGTTTGTGTATATGAGTAGGGGTGTGTGGTTAAGGGTAGTGTGGCTGGGGGATGGGTGGGTGGAGGATGTGTGGGTGGGTGATTGTATATGAGTAAGGGTGTGTGGTTAAGGGATGTTTGGTTGGGGGATGTGTGGGTTGAGGATGTGTGGGTGGGTAGAGCATATGTGGGTGGGTGAGTGTGTGTAGGTTAGGAGATGGTGGGGGATGTTTGTAGGGGTGGGCTCGGGATCTGTGAGTGGGCTGGGGGACATGGGAGATTATGTGGCTGGGTGAGGAATTTGTGTGTGGGTATGTGGGGAATATGTGAGTTGACGGGGTGATGTGCGTGTGTGGGGAATGTGTGGCTGAGGAATGTGTGTTTGGCTGGGTGATTGGAGGTGTGTGGGTGGAGGAGGATATGTGGGTGAGTGATTGTTGGTGGGTAATGGGACGGGTAGAGGATATGTATGTAGGTGGGTGGATGTGTGTGGGTGGGGGATGTGTGGGTTGGGGAATGTATGTGTGCTTGGGGTGTGGGTGGATGGGATGTCTGGTGGGTGAGAGGTGTGTGTGGGTGGGGAGATGTGTAGGTGTAGGGATGTGGTGGATGGGTTTGGGGCATGTATGTGTGTGTGGGTTATGTGTGTGGTTGGGTGGGGGAGTTGGAGTGAATGGGGGATGTGTGGGTGGGTGGTTGATGTGTCTCATAACATAGTAATATGCAATGTTTATGTTTACAAAATTCATGTGACAATGTTTTTTTCCTATTCACTGTTGATGAAAGAAAGATGAGTGATTGGAAGGGCAGAATGTAAGACGGGCCTGCGAGCATAATTTGATACCCTTTGAAAATAAAGTCTGTTCGTTTGTTCGTTCGTTATATCTATCTATCTATCTATCTATCTATCTATCTATCTATCTATCTATCTATCTATCTATCTATCTATCTATCTATCTATCTACCTACGTATCTATCTATATCTATCTATCTATCTATCTATCTATCTATCTATCTATCTATTTATCTATCTATCTATCTATCTATCTATCTATCTATCTAGGGAGGAGGAGGGAGGAGGAGGAAGAGGAGGAGGGAGGATAAGGAAGGGGAGGATGGAGAGGGAGGAGGGAGGAGGAGGAGAGAGGAGGAGCAGGGAGGAGGAGGAGGGAGGAGGAGAAGGGAGTAAGAGGAGGAGGGAGGAGGAGGTGTTGGAGGAGGGGGAGAAGGAGGAGGTGAGGAGGAGGGGAGGAGGAGAGAGGAGGAGGTGGCGGAGGAGGAGGAGGGATTAGGATGAGGAGGAGGGAGGAGGAGAGCGAGGAGGGGGAGGAGGGAGGAAAAAGGAAGAGGGAGGAGGAGGAGGAAGAGGGAGGAGGAGGAGGAAGAGGGAGGGGAGGAGGATGGAGGAGGAGGAGGAGGAGGAAGAGGGTGAGGAGGAGTAGGAGGAACAAGGGAGAGGAGGAGGAGTAGGAGGGAGGGGAGGTGGAGGAGGAGGGAGGAGGAGGCAGTGTAGGAGGAGGAGGGTTGAGGAGGGAGGAGGAGGAGGGAGAGGGAGGAGGAGGGAGGAGGAGGAGAGAGGAGGAGGGAGGAGGAGAAGGGAGGAGGAGAGAGAGGAGGAGGAGGGAGGAGGAGGGAGGAGGAGGAGGAGGGAGGAGCAGAAGGTAGGAGGAGGGAGGAGGGGAGGGAGGAGGAGGGGAGAAGAATGGAGGAGGAGGGAGGAGGAAGAGGGAGGAGGAGGGATGAGGGGAGGAGAAGGAGGAGGGGAGAAGGAGGAGAGAGGAGGAGGAGGGAGGAGGAGGGATTAGGAGGAGGAGGAGGAGAGCGATGTGGAGGAGGAGGAAGACGAGGGTAGGAGGAGGGGAGAGGAGGACTAGGGGGAGGAGGATTATAACGCATATGCCTGTAGATAACTGCAGCGAAAAGTTCCACCTATTTGAGAAATATGCAACAATTTTACATATATGGCTATGCTATTAGGAGTTATGTCCCCTCGCTATATATACATTATAATGTAAATTAAATATTAAATAATATTAAGAAAATATGTTTGTACACTAAAAAAAAAAAAAAAAAACTATGACAGTTGGCTGCACGGGAATGAGAGGAAGACGTGTAGAAAATTTCATCTCAATCGGATGGACCGTTCGCGAACGCATAAATGACATATATATATATATATATATATATATATATATATATATATATATATATATATATATATGTGTGTGTGTGTGTGTATATATATGTGTGTGTGTGTGTGTGTGTAAGAAGAGAGAGAGAGAGAGAGAGAGAGAGAGAGAGAGAGAGAGAGAGAGAGAGAGAGTTGAATTGCATCACTAATTTTGAAGTTACAAAATGTATATGTACAATTTTTCTCCATTTTCTTTACAATTTTGCGACAATGCTCACGACAATCGTCACTGTATGTGTTACTAAAGTGTGGGAGTTTGATCATAATAGTAGATTGGGGGATGGGGGGATGTGTGTGTGGGTGGGCTCAGGATGTGTGGGTTGGCGGGGTGGTATTGTGTGGGTGGGTGGGGGATTTGTGTGTGGGTACGTGCGGCATGTATGGTTTGGCGGGGAGATGTGTTTGTGGGTGGGGATGCGTGTTTGGCTAGGTGGTTGTGGGTGAGTGGGTGGAGGAGGATATGTTGATGGATGATTCATAGTGGGTTATGGGATGGGTGGGGGATATATGTGGGTGTGGGGATATGTGGTGGGTGGGAGATGTGTGCAGGTGGCGTGGTTGTGGGTTTGGGGATGTGTGTGTGCGTGAGGGATGTGTATGGGTGTGGGATGTTTGGGTGGATGGGTGGGGAGTGTGTGTGTGGGTGAGAGATGTGTGGGTGAATGTGTGTGGGTTGGGGGAGGGGTGCGTGATGGGTGTGGGTGATGGATTTGGGGATGTGTGTGTGGGTAGGGGATATGTCTGGCTGGGTGTTGGTGTGTGGCTGGATGGAGAATTTATTTGCGGGTAGTAAGGGTGATTGTAGTTGGGGGATGTGTGGATGGGTAGGAGATGTGTGGGGAGATGTGTGTGTGGATGAGGGATGTGTCTTTGGGATGTGTGTGGGTGTGGTTTTGCGTAGGAGGGGAGCTGGCTGGGTGGGGTGTGAATGGGTGTGCGGGTAGGTGAAGGATGTGTGTGAGGGTGGGGGATATGTGTTTAGATGGGTGGTTGGGGTGTGTGAGTGTGGGTGGGTAGATAGGAGATGTATGTTTTGATGAGTGACTGAGGGATGTGTGGGTGTTAGTGTTTAAGGGATAAGTACGTGTGTCTAGAGATGTGTGAGGGGATGAGTGTATGGGTTGGGGATGTGTGTGTGGGTTGTGTGTGCGTGGATGGGAGGTGTGTGTTTGTGAATGGGTGATATATTGGTGGGTGGGGATTGTGTGAGGGATGTGTGTATGGGCGGGGAGATTGTGCGTGGGTTGGGATGTTTGTGTATATGAGTAGGGGTGTGTGTTTAAGGGAAGTGTGGTTGGGGGATGGGTGGGTTGAGGATGTGTGGGTGGGTGATTGTATATGAGTAAGGTTGTGTGGTTAAGGGATGTTTGGTTGGGGGATGTGTGGGTAGAGGATGTGTGGGTGGGTAGAGCATATGTGGGTGGGTGAGTGTGTGTAGGTTAGGAGATGGTGGGGGATGTTTGTAGGGGTGGGCTCGGGATCTGTGAGTGGGCTGGGGGAGATGGGAGATTATGTGGCTGGGTGAGGAATTTGTGTGTGGGTAGGTGGGGAATATGTGAGTTGACGGGGTGATGTGCGTGTGTGGGGAATGTGTGGCTGAGGAATGTGTGTTTGGCTGGGTGATTGGAGGTGTGTGGGTGGAAGAGGATATGTGGGTGAGTGATTGTTGGTGGGTAATGGGACGGGTAGAGGATATGTGTGTAGGTGGGTGGATGTGTGTGGGTGGGGGATGTGTGGGTTGGGGAATGTATGTGTGCTTGGGGTGTGGGTGGATGGGGTGTCTGGTGGGTGAGAGGTGTGTGTGGGTGGGGAGATGTGTAGGTGTAGGGATGTGGTGGATGGGTTTGGGGCATGTATGTGTGTGTGGGTTATGTGTGTGGTTGGGTGGGGGAGTTGGAGTGAATGGGGGATGTGTGGGTGGGTGGTTGATGTGTCGCATAACATAGTAATATGCATTGTTTATGTTTACAAAATTCATGTGACAATGTTTTTTTCCTATTCACTGTTGATGAAAGAAAGATGAGTGATTGGAAGGGCAGAATGTAAGACGGGCCTGCGAGCATAATTTGTTACCCTTTGAAAATAAAGTCTGTTCGTTTGTTCGTTCGTTATATCTATCTATCTATCTATCTATCTATCTATCTATCTATCTATCTATCTATCTATCTATCTATCTATCTATCTATCTATCTATCTATCTATCTATCTATCTATCTATCTATCTATCTATCTATCTACGTATCTATATCTATCTATCTATCTATCTATCTATCTATCTATCTATCTATCTATCTATCTATCTATCTATCTATCTATCTATCTATCTATCTATCTATCTATTTATCTATCTATACATGCCTTTATAATGCATATCTTTTATATTGTTGCTGTTCTTTGTTAGCCTTGAATGATGTGTGAATGAAATAATGTATGAAAGAGAGTGATAGAAGGGCAGAATGTTAGACGGGCCTGCGTGCCCAATTCTTAACCCTTTGAAAATAAAGTTTGTTCGTTCGTTCGTTCGTTCGTTCTATCTTTCTATCTATCTATCTACATTGGCACCTTACCGTCTTGACAGACGATAGTTTGTGCTTTAAAAAGGCATAATAACTTTTAACTATGGCGGTAGCGAGTGTGACTGATAAGGACAATTTGCGCTGTAAATGTCCGTTCACAGTGGGTGCATGTGAACACGTGGTCATTTCCACCATCATGCACCTTCTTACGTCTCACACGCTCGGTGTGTGACTTATCTGCAATAATTTTCTCCTTTGTCTTTATTCCATTTCTAATGTTTGCCCTCCATGGAACACGTTCAGCAGTAACTTGCTCCCAATGTGCATTATCAATGCCTGTATCAATCATGTCCCGCCTACACACATCTTTATATCGTAGTAGAGGCCGACCCTGAGATCTCTTACCCATCTGTAATTCACCAAAAAAGATGTCCTTTGGTATTCTACCATCATCCATCCTCCTAAGATGTCATATCCATCTAAGTCTACGAAGACTGAGCATGGAATAAACCGTCACACAACCTGATCTTTCCAATACTTCAGTATTTGTGATTTTGTCTTGCCACTTAATACCAAGAATTCTTTGCAGACACCGCATATGAAAGCTCTTTAAACGTTTCTCTTGGTGTGAGTAAGTTGTCCATGTTTCACTGCCATAAAGAAGAGTACTAAGAACACAGGCTTGATAGACAAGGACTTTTGTTTTGGCAGTAACCTTCCTGTTTTCCCACACTCTTTTTCTTAACCTGTTCATTGTTGTTGCTGCCTTACCAATCCGGATGTTGATTTCCTGATCTAGGGATGATTTGCTATTTACCACTGATCCTAGATATGTAAAATGGTCTACCATCTCTACTTTGGCGTCGTCAATAAAGATTGATGGTACCCCGTGTGCACCTTGTGACATAATCTGTGTCTTCTTTTTGCTAATTGTTAAACCAAATTCAGAACAAGCATTGGAGAATGCAGATAGTAGACACTGCAATTCTTCCTCAGAGTGGATCGTAACTGCAGCATCATCTGTAAAAAGCAACTCTCTGATCAGTACCCTCCTAATTTTGGTCTTGGCTTTCACTCTCTGAGCATTGTAGAGGCCGCCATCTGAGCGTGAGTGAATGTATATACCACCATCCTGATCACGAAAGGCATATTTCAGTAGAAGTGAAAAGTATATTACAAAGAGGGTGGGAGCTAGTACACAACCTTGCTCAACTTAACTCTTGATTTCAAACTCTTCAGAAGTTGCAGCATCAAACTTGATTATACCCTTCGTGCCTGTGTGGACTGATTCCACAATGGACAGAAGAATTGGTGGTCATCCAATCTTCTTTAGTGCCTTGAACAGACCCTCACGACTGACCAAATCAAATGCCTTTGTGAGGTCTATGAAGGCAATAAACAGTGGTTGATTCTGTTCACGGCATTTTTCTTGCATTTGTCGCATTGAGAATATCATATCAATGGTAGACAGGTTCTGTCGAGCGCCACACTGTGATTCGGGGTAGACTTGATCTCCTAGGACTTGAAGTCTGCGCAGAACAATTCTGGGAAATACTTTTCCAACAATACACAGACGTGAGATACCCCTATGGTTATTGCAGTCGCTCCGATCTCCCTTGTTCTTGTCCAGTGTTATGATGCTTGAATCTTTGAAATCCTGTGGTACTTGTCCTTCTCGCCAGCATAGTTCATTAGCTGGTGGATCTATAGA
>OY992888.1:83668506-83676006 GCA_963921405.1 Cepaea hortensis
TGGGGGTCTGTGCGTGTGTGGTGAAGCATATGTGGGTGCGTGAGTGTTGATGGGCTATGGGATGCGTGGAGGACGTGTTTGCGGGTGGGGAGATGTGTGTAGGTGACGAATGTGTGGGTCGTCGGGTGCACGTATGTGTGTCTGAGTGTGTGTCTGAGTGTGTGTGTGGGTGGGTGGGGGGGGGGGGCTGTGTGGTGGGTAGGAGATGTGTGTATGTTTGAGGAGATGTGTGTAGGTGAGTGGAGTATGAGTGGGTTTGGGATTTGTGGGTGGGGGATGGGTGGATTGGCGGGGGCCATGTATGTGTGCCTGGGGGTGTGTGTGTGTGGCTGGGTGGGGGATGTGTGGGTGGATGGGAGATGGGTGGATGGTGGGGGGTGGGTGGGTGGATGGTTGGGGTATGTGTCTCAAAACGTGGTAATATGCATTGTTTATGTTTACAACATTCATGTGACTATGTTTTGTTTCCCTATGTGAATGTATTATGCATTATTGATGAACGAAAGATGCGTGATTGGTAGGGCGGAATGTAAGACGGGCCTTCGTGCCCAATTTGTTACCCTTTTAAAATAAAGTCCGTTCGTTCGTTCGTAGTCACTATTCATGAAGTAATCGCAGGTCTTGTAGTAGTCTCGGTCCCTGTATTAATGTCAGCTCCTGCACTAGTCCCTGCTACCAGTAGTAGTCCCATCCCCCATTGTCATTATCATCATCATAATCTTCTAATTTTGCCGTCAAGCGTCTTGGGGTGGGGGAGGGGGTAGTTTATGCTCCAACTCCAGATGGTTGGCACCGGATAGTGTCATTAAGCGTGATTTTATAATGTCTTTGATACCGTCAATCCATTTTCTTCTCGGGCTTCCTCTTGCTCTCTTAGCAGATCGTTGATGTACGACCACTGCTGGTAGTTGATGGTTTTTAAATTCAAACGAGATACTAAACGAATCGATCTGCTGTCGTTCAATATATGTGGTACTGGGTGTTGATCCCACCATCTTGCAATACTTATTCTGTCTCAGATAGTTAAGTTGGCAGCTCCCCTCAAGCATTTCATTTCACAGTTATTGAATTTAGCTAAGTGTGATTTGAATAATGTCAAAGTGCGACATTTGTACATGTTGTTGGTGTAAATATGTCATTTAGTATCTGTCATTTTGCGGATATAGGTATGTTTAGATGTTCCAGTATACGTGATAGTTTATATGTAAGCGCACTTGCTTTTTTGACAACATATTTCGATTTCTCTGTCTATTCTAACATCTTCTGTGATAATTTTCTAAGATATTTTAATGCTATAACTTGTTTCAGTGGTGTGCTATTTATCAGTATATTTAGTGGACTATTAGACATGCTAACCTGCACTACATAAGATTTGGCTTCATTTATATTTATATTGTATTTGCTGCATGATGAACTTAGGTTATTAATATGATCTACAGTCTTTCCTCGTCGTTGTAAAACTGGCACTGTATGCATATAACAGATAATTTATTGCCGGCGAATCAGTTGTTTCATCTGAAGTAAAGAGCTCTAAGTTTTCTGAATCTATTCTGTCAAGGTTTGCGTCTTTGGATATTCTGTCTATGTAGATATTAAACATCACGGGAAATAGCACACATCCATGTCTCACTCATGTATTGACTGTAAACATATCTGATATAGCTTCTTGTGTTCTTGTTGCACTTTGGCTCGCGTGGTACATTGCTATGATGTTGGTCATTCATTCATTCAGTAGCATGTCCTTTGCAGAACCTCGCTCCCATAACAACCTTCCGGAAAACTTCTCGATCACAAGCAAGATGTCCCGCGTCTGATACACCCATCTGGAGATCATCAGCCACATCCTGCACCCATCTTCTCTTTGGCCTTCCTCTTCCTCTCTTCCCAGGCATATTGTCACTTATTTTCCCGGGAGGAAAGTGGAATCAACAAGCGCATCTTCAAGATTATTATCTTTTGGAATTATTGAATGACTTCTGTCTACACTCCTCCCTTCTGTCTTCCCTTCCATATATCTATTCCTTTCTCTCTCTCTATTATTCCCTCAACACATACTCCGACAACAGTTCCTTTCAACGATTAATAAAATATTTATTAATAAAAACTATGTCTGGTGTATGTATGGACTGTGTAAGCGTAGTTGATAATGTATTCTATTGTTGGTGCAAGAATGAACTCGTAATGTCTATCAGCGGTGTCACATCTCGCCCAATCATTCCGCAAAACCACAAGACAGCACATCAAACAGGACAGCTCTCACCCTGGATGATCCGTATGCTTGAGTGAAGGTAAATCCGTTATTGAACGAAACAAAACTATTCACCACTGGATCACCGTAAATTAGTACTATTCCAGTAAGTTTATGACTTCGCCAGAGTCTGTTTCATGAAAGTACTTATCCAACACCAGAAAAACCACATCACCACAGTTCTGCATATTGTCTCTGATTACTAGCAATGTTTTGACTTGTCTATTGTTTCTTCACTATGCATACAAGACGTAGGTAGTTTTATTTTGTTTTGCTTTCTGCAAACTTATCTTTCTTTTTCCATTATTACTTTGGTTATCTAAATGTTCTTTTCTTCTTCTTCAAAGTTCCTTTAAAAGTATGGTTATTTCGTATTAGACCTTGTATAGGTTGTTCCTTGGTTTATTGAGGTATTTGCTCTCCTCACAAATGAAATGCCTTGAGTTTATCAACAAAGCTTTTCCTGTACACAAGAAGTATGTGTCTATCTTCTCTGATATATCCGGATGGGAATTTGAACCTGTGAGAAGTATAACATATCAAGTGATAGTCATCTGCCACTTAATACTACTTATGCAAGTGTCCTTCTCCAGCCTCAATGACAAGGCTTCCGAAGTAAACACCATCATAAGACATATGATTTCACCAAAGTCTAAACTATTCACTAATAGAAAGCAATGGTAAACACTATGCACACACATCTATTTTCCTATGCTAAAACTATTACTCTAAAGTTATACTACCTTATATATGCACTTATCATCCCGGAATCGAAATACACTAGCGAATAACACACTAATATCCCATATTCTTTCAACCATTAGGGACGTGTATTTCTGTCCCCACTCAGGATGCATAGATCCTTCAGCCCAGTTTGGAACACACACTAACCAGAAAACCCAGTTGCTAGTATTTATATTGAGTGTCCAATCCTTCGTTGATTGTTTGATCTACAATCAACATTGCCGTATCCTGCCCATCAAAAGGCGGTAAAATCACGTAGTGACTATTTGCTCGTTTCCTCCGTTGTTACGCTGTCCCTCCGTTCATCGCTCGTCGCACTTCAAAGAGATCTCCGTTCATTTTTCCTCCACGCGATTTCCCCGGTTCTCGAGTCCGTACGATCCGATTGTCAGGCAATGAACTCTGCGAACACCTGTATCCTATTTTTATATTCGGAGGTCAATGATCTTTAATTTATTCCTCCTCTCAGAATGAAGTACACAATTGTTAACCCTCCTCCTTCATTGCATTTTGATATGTAAGTTATCAAGGAATCACTAAACTGCAGTTTTTCCGTGACACATATACCCTTCCATTATTGTTCTCTCCAAACTGTCGTGACGTTTCAAGTGACCAAAATACTTCAATTTTCTTTGTTTTATCGTCTTTAATAGCCATTCCTCCTCAATATTCAACTCTTGAAGTATGGATGCATTTATTCTTTTCTTTACCCAAGATATGTCCTCTAAATGTACTGGAGAGTTTTGATCAGAGACCATAACTTTATGAAGGGAAAATCCCAACTGCACCTCCCCGCGGTAGAGGATGGAAACACACTACGGTGTGGCTAACACAGCTCTGGGGACCGAGTATCCACCGGAATAAGTGGACAACTCTGCAACTGAGCAGAGCAGGGCACTCACTTGTCCTTACAGTTGGAAATGGCTGTCAAAGGCAGAGTTAAAAAGACCACCATGTGAATGTGGAAGGCAAGGGGAAACCACC
Organism: Cepaea hortensis; assembly: GCA_963921405.1. Classification (NCBI taxonomy): domain Eukaryota; kingdom Metazoa; phylum Mollusca; class Gastropoda; order Stylommatophora; family Helicidae; genus Cepaea; species Cepaea hortensis. The sequence goes on from OY992888.1 coordinate 83,672,483, forward strand.
ACATTATCTTCCCTAGACTTCATGGCAAAACATATATCAAAGTTAGTGAAGGACGTTAATGGCTGTCTTAGGGCATCCTCGTCCAGTAGAGACAGTCATGAGCCACAGGTGACACCAGACCGTCATCCAGCTACTGATGGCAAAATCTTAACTAAAATAAATAAATTTAGAGTAGGAACATGGAATGTTAGGACATTAAATGAGCTAGGAAAGTTGACCAATGTTCTAAGAGAGATGGATAGCATGAAAATGAATATACTAGGCGTTAGTGAGATGAGATGGAAGGGATCGGGCAAAATTATAGCTGACAATCACACAATAATTTATTCTGGAGGGGATACACATGAAAAAGGTGTAGGAATAATATTAGACGAAAAAACAGCCAAGTCAATTAATGGATACTGGTGTATTTCAGATAGAGTTATTATGGTAAAAATCAAAGGCAAACCAATAGACATAAATATTATACAAGTATATGCACCAACAGCAAGCAGTAGTGATGAAGAAATACAACACTTTTACGGCGAAATAGAAATGGCGATGGCTCAAATTGGATCACAAGAAATAAAAATAATACTTGGTGATTTTAATCCAAAAGTAGGAAAGGGGAAAATGGAGGATGTAGTGGGGAATTATGGTTTAGGTACAAGAAATGAAAGAGGGGAAAAGCTAATAGAATGGGCAAATATCAATGATATGATAATTGGAAACACATGGTTTAATCACCATAAAAGACGACTGTACACATGGATAAGCCCTGATAAGAAAATACGCAACCAAATTGACTACATACTAATTAATAAAAGATTTATAAATGCTTTAATTAATGTAAAGACAATGCCTGGTGCTGACTGTAATAGTGATCATGTACCACTATGTGGACAAATAAAAGTAAGATTAAAGAGAGGGAAAAAAATGGTTAAGAACATGAGACTTAATAAAGAGGTTCTGAAAATAGATAAAGAAATGCAAGAACAATACAGAGTGACTGTGAAAAATAGGTACAATGCAATAACTAAAATACAGAGTATAGATGAACAATGGGAAATGTTAAGGGACTCCATTCATCAAACTAGCAAAGAAGTATTACCTGAGAGAGGCAAAATAGCTAAGAAAAAATGGATGAATGATGATATCTTAAAACTGATGGACAAAAGAAAACAGTAAAAATGACAAACAAGAATACGCTAAGATAAATAAAGAAATAAAACATAAATGTGGGAAGGCTAAAGAAAGTTGGTTAAACGAGCAATGCAAAAAAATTTAATTAAATTCCATTAAAGATACAAAAAATATGCACAGACAAATCTGTGAGCTTACAGGAAGAAAAATAAGAATAAATACAGGGTGTTTGAAATCAAAAACAGGAAAGATAATATTAGAGGAAGATGCTATAATGAAGAGGTGGAATGAGTATATAAGAGAATTATATGAAGGAGAAAGGGAAGAATTAACAGAAGATAGTAACTTAGAAGGTCCACCTATTCTGAAAGAAGAAGTCGCTGATGCTATGAAACTTATGAAGAAAGGAAAAACAGCTGGGCCAGATGAAATCACAATAGAAGAATTAGAAGTATTGGGAGAATTTGGAGTAGATATATTAACCAAAATGTTGAATGATATTTACAGCAGTGGATATTTATCCAGTGATATGCTGAAATCTGTATTTATAGCTATACCAAAAAGACCAGGAGCAATTGATTGTGAGGATTTTCGTACAATTAACCTTATAAACCATATCACTAAGCTTCTACTCGAATCATAATGAGAAGAACCAAACAGAAAATAAAAATGGAAATAAGTGAAGAACAGTATGGATTTGTGGAAGGAAAGGGCACAAACAATGCAATTTATACATTACGGACACTAATAGAAAGGTCAATAGAGAAACAGAGAGACATATATTTGTGCTTCATAGATTATACTAAGGCATTTGATAAAGTAAAACATGATGAACTGATTAAAATGTTGGAAGATATCAATACTGATGGAAAAGATTTAAGAATAATAAAGAATATTTACTGGAACCAAGTAGCAGCAATTAAAATGGGAATTAAAGAGGGTAGTTACGAACAGATAAAGCTAGGAGTACGACAAGGGTGTGTCTTGCCACTAGATCTTTTCTCCCTGTATAGCGAAGTAATAATGAGAGAGATCAAAGAGATGCCAGGAAAACTAGTTGGAGGTTATAATATAAATAATATACGCTATGCAGATGACACAGTATTGGTGGCGGATAATTCAACAGACCTACAACAATTATTAGACGTTGTAGTAACAGAGAGTGCAAATAAAGGACTCTCCTTGAATATCAAGAAAACAGTAACAATGGTAATATCAAAGAAAATGGTGACACCAAAATGTGACATAGAAATAGAAGGGAAAATCCTTAATCAAGTTGATAATTTTAGATACCTAGGGGCATTTATAACATCGGATGGAAGATGTACAACAGAGATTAGGAGCAGAATAGGGCAGGCAAAAGCCGCATTTCAGAAAATGAAGAGTATCTTATGCAATAAGTCACTATCACTGAATGTAAGAAAGTGAGTGCTGAAATGCTATGTAGAACCAGTTTTGTTGTATGGCAGTGAATCTTGGAATGTAAATGAACAAATTAAGAAGAAATTAGAAGCAACAGAGATGTGGTTTCTGAGACGGATGTTGCGAATTCCTTGGACTGCCAGAGTAACTAACGACGACTGCCTGAAACAGGCTAACGAAACTAGAACATTATATACAACAATAAGACAGAGACAAACAGCTTTCCTCGGTCATGTGATGAGAAGAGAGGCATTGGAGAACATCGTAACTACTGGAAAGATCGAGGGGAAGAGAGGCAGAGGTAGACCAAGAGAAGTGATGCTGGATGGATTGAGACGGTGGCATGGAGGAATATCAGCAGCAGAGTTGATCCAAAAAACCAAAGACCGAGATCTATGGAGAGCCATGAACGCCTACGCCAGTCGGCACGGCACTTGATGATGATGACCCAAGATATTCTTAGAACTCGTCTATAACATTTATATTCAAAGGCATGTATGCGCTGTTCAGCTTGTTTAGTAAGTGTCCATGTCTCACAGGCGTATGTTGCAATGGGAAAGATGCATGCTCTTAAAAATCTAATTTTTTAGTTCTGTCTGTCCCACTCCATAATGTATTCATCTGTTTTTAGTCTTTGAAGAGCTTTGATGTTGGTAGTCCACTAAAATTAAGCCTGTGTAGGGCGCTCATTACAAATAGTGAGCTGTTATGAATTCCCGGTGGCGGTGACAAAACGGCTGTCTATAACATCCGTGCCACCGACAGGACAACCATCAGACCAGATATTGTTGCAGGACACCAAGATTTATCACAGGTTGTCAGGTTTCCCTACAGCTTTCTCTCATCACTGTACGTGTGATCTCTGTATGCCTAACTATGGTAAGAATGAGACAACGAGGTGTGACGAGAGGATCTGGCCGACGCTCGGCGCTCGGAGGAAAGGCGAGACGGACATATAATCAGATTGCTACTGGAACTAT
>OY992888.1:83681006-83753506 GCA_963921405.1 Cepaea hortensis
ACTCGACATTTCCACTCCGCTAGCCACAAGAAGAACATTTTAAGATCAGTAATGAATGAATAGCTACAACATGAATGAGAGAGACAACGGAATATTATAGACAAGAGATCAGCGTTGACATATAGCACAACCTGTTTACTGATTGGTCCTAACACATACATCAGCAACTTCAGCCATGGGTACACTGGTGTATCCATACGCAATCTAACAACATTATAAAGGACACTTCACACGGCACCATGACAGGATACGGCACATTTACTTCTACATACTACGAGGCACTACACGTCATCTGAGACGCATCAAGACCGTACACGGATAGATTGATATTTAGTATTTTGGCGTGATACAAAACTCGTTCACGCAGAACTATACACGTGACTCATTTAACGATTCCTTTCTCGGCATCGTCTGAAAGTCTTCTAGGAGCAGTTTGACACCCAAATGTACATACAACGGAGAATGAACTTTAGCCTTCACGAGGACACTTCCCTCCACGAAATTCTCATCGAACTTTTGACGTATGGACAACCCTACACTGTATCCTGTTCATACTTAAGGATCGTCACACAGTACAACGCCATACATACTGAGTTTACTTACTAAGCCACTCAACCATCTACTTAGATGGAGGATTTTTACTAGTTGTCTGGACATTATAGATGCTATGGATTATACACTGATCTGGAAAAGTATATGAACTCAGATGCCAATATGGATGTGCGACATGATAGACTTGACCTCCATCGACGCTTCCTTCCGTCATCATTCTCTAGGAAATCTGGATTGTATTGAGACGCTCTTCTGGACATTGTTCACCGGATCTTTCATTAAGAGGTACCTACATTTCCAACGACACTTCTAAGCGGACGTCAGCACATTATCAGACATTGTCACGGACACATCAGTCAACCTACTTCGCGATCAGACAGTCGCCAGACAGTGAACATTCTTCTACACGGATATCAGACATGAAGGACATGACAATTCAACGTTCGACATGTACACAACGAACGAGCAGGTATCTTCGAAGGTCGGTCGCAGACCAAGTGTAATTTGATTGCTCTGTTTCAAGTCGCAGAGAGCAACAATCACGACACCTTTTCCGTTTCGTCGTCATTCTACTGCGGATATATCGACAACGGTCATACCTATTGGCAACCTGTGGGATTATCGTGACAATCGTTCAGGCCAGTGTGATTTGTTGTATTGGTGTTGTGTTGATTGTTGTTGGATCAAGTGCAGACATAATATATCAATAGTCAGTATTATTCTTTTATAAGAGTAGATATCTATTTACATCACTTGTCACTTATTTTCTCATAACTGTTACTTGTCTGTTGTTATCATATTTTTATACTGAATATATTTATTATACTATTTTCTGTGGTTTACATATAGTAATACTTAGGACATTTTTATAGCATTAAGATTACTGAATTTCGTTATTGTTCAATTTTACATTGCTGTTGAGTTGCAGTTCACATTGTATTCAGCAGTTGTTATATTGATTGTCTACTCCGAATTGAACATATTTGCATTTTTGCATTATTCTATCATAATTTGTTATACAGGTAGGTCAAGATGGCTACACTTCAAGATTACGTTATATTAGGAGAGAAAAATGGATTGGCTGGAGCAGAACTTAGAAATTGGGTCATGCAAGAATTCAGAGCTCAAACCGCACGTGAGTGGAAGGAACTACGAGAAAAACATGCAGTAGAGCAACTTCAAGCTACGCGTGAACGACAAGAACAACAAATGAAATTGGCGCTGGAGATGGCTATCATGAAGAATGAGATAGCAGCTAGAGAAAAAGAATTAACTTTGAGACGAGAAAGGATTGCAGCCGAAAAAGATAAATTGGCTCTGAAGGAACAAAAGATAGCTGCAATGAGAAAAGAGTTAAAGGCAAGACAGATAACCGCAGAGGCAGAGTTAAAGACAAGACACATAACCCTAGATGCAGAAATCAAACAAAAACGACTCACACTTAAAAAGGAGAATCTTGCAAAGGAAACAATTTGGAAGGAACAAATGAGGAAACAAAGACAAATGTATGAAACAAAAGAAAGTAATTACACAGGTAAACTATGTGCTGCAGTAGTGAAAGAACCGAACGCCAGAGATTTCGTTCAGAAAGTAACCATCGAACGCAAACCTGACGAGACACTCCCAAGTACCCAAACTCAAACGACGCATGAAGAAGAAGAAAATAAAGAAGAAGAAAACACACAATTAAAACAAGTTAGACCAACTGGTAACGAAAATGAGCTAACACAAATGTGTGATAACGCAACAGAAACGAATTGTAAAAACCAGGATATGCACGATGTCAGGACCTTAGCATTGGCTCGTTGGGCTAACACGTGTGAGACAGTACAAGTATAACATGATTCGACGTAAGACTCAACGACACAACGTTTTATGGATTTATTGCCATATTAAATACAGAACGATGATTACAACAATATACACTATATAACTCACGACGCTCACAACCACAATACAGCTCACAAGTCTGACGCTCAAGATGACAGTCGTTCGACTTTCAACCACAGAGATCCACACAAACGCCTTGCTTTCACCGCACACGTCCTTCCAGTCTCAGGTCCCAGCTCGGTCTGTCGCTAGCGCGCAACTTGCTGACCGCCTCTAGTGGCGTCACGTGGCATGCGTGCGTCTTGTCGTCAGCCTGACCGCTGGTCGCGTTTCAGGTAACAATCTTGCCAGCCGACAATTCTTGTCCGCCGGGTGTCGTAACGATGTTGCTGCATAGCTATCCCATGTTAGGCTCTGACATCCTCCCCGGGTACCTCAATGAAAGATGCCATCTTTCATTCATGATGTATGTATATACTGGGGTAGTGTTAACTTCATGTCAGAGTCTACCCTTTCCCTGTGTTATGCATGAAAATACATATATGGCATAGAAATATATACGATAAATGTAAGTTGCATTGAAATGACAAATGAAGTTCAACTTTTAACACAAATCAGGTTTCATCCCCCTGATGGCTGGTTACCTCAATTGCAATAATACCCAGTCAGATCAGTAGTACCAGCTTCTCGCATCTACCTCGCAGCAATTTGAAAAAAACGTAATAATATGGTTGTTTTGCAACAGCCATCTAGCCAGACTGAAATACGGCTTTATATGAGTCATATTAAACACTCAAACTCTGACCTCATTTGGCCAGGAGCTCTTATGTTGGTTTGCAATGTTGGCAGCTCTCTGCCATGCTTGGTGGACGCCTACCCGGTGTGTTAGCCATTTGAGCAACAAAATGTCTATTTATACAATACACATTATTGAATATGTTCCAAATTATGGCCCTTGGTGTAATTCATAAATGCAAGGGAAGTAATTTTGACATTCAAGCAATACAATAAATTACAATAATTATTTAATTTCTTAGCGTCATTGCTTGACGTTTCTTCATATTAACGAGAAAAAGTCGGTAATATGAATACATTAATCAAAATATGATTCTAAGATTACACTAATCAAAATAAATAAGTACCCAATTGGTGTATTCTATTTTATAGATTCCAAAGGATTTTACAATCGTCATAAGTTTTTGAATATTTGTATATCGTCTGCTAATTTTGGTGTACTTTTTAAATTACACAGGAAGTACACACGAAACTCAAAATTTAGTTGCTGTTACACTGTCTGAACACAACTGCTCAGGTTTTATTTTATAACGGATAGTAAAATGTTCTCAAAGTTCGTGTCTAATGTTATAGTATCACAACTTTCGGATTATGATGGAATGTTCTTATTTCCGATGTGTTCACAACTTATGGATAATGATCGACTTTTCTTATTTCTGATGTTTGAGTGTCGAACCTTTTGGATTAAGTTCGCTTGTAGACGTCACTGTTCAGTCCACATTTGCACACGTCGTTAACTCTTTCGCTACCGTGCGCCCATCTGTGGACAGAATGGATTTGCTGTAATGGCAGTCCGCCCTTTTCGTCCCACAAAATGATCAGTGGTTTATTTCACATATTTCTGCTCCGTTTCGGAATTTTAAGTTACAGTAAACTAAAAAGTAGTACAGCCGAAAGATCTCTACGCCATCTTTGAGCGGTCAATCTTTTTCTAATTTTGGATTCTTGTGAATTTTTAGTTTTAAGGTAGTGTTAATTTGTTTGTTTTGGTTTTTCACAATGGAAACGCCCACCAGTTTGCGTCCACGTAGTATGACTAGAGATCAAGCTAGATTATTGTTTATAATAATATGTGAATGTGAATATTTAGAAAGTAGTTTTAGTTGTGTCTAAAGTTTTAGCACGTGGTGATAAAGAAAAACCAGTGAATGTTCGTCAACAGCTGAGTGTTTGACAATGAAGCACGAATGGCTGAAGTTTACGTCTGTCATTATTGCTATGGGACTTGATCCAAGACCATGTATCAAAGACTACCGGTGTACAAGTGCACATTTATATACTCCTTGGTATGTGGCACTGCCACTACGTTTCCCAGTAATCAATTAGAAAATTATAATATATTTATCACACCATGTTTCATGTATGTCAACCTGAGGGTACCCCAAAAAAAAAAAAATTTATCCTCTTGTTGACTCTGAAGAATATCCAGGAAGCATTTTACCCATTTGAAAATGTGTCCATTGATGATATGATTATTTGGTGGAAGGGCTAAACAAAGCTAAAAAAACCATGCATTGTTGTCTCTACCAAGTCTGTAGTTAGAACTGTTGAGAGCGGATTGCGAAAACCGCAAAGCAAGCTGAAGATGGTCTCCATGAAAATAACACGGCGATGAATGGCTGCGACAGAATGGACCAAATGGTTGGATATTATAATATCCATGATAGGAAAACCATTACGTGGTGGAAGAATATCTACTACTAGATCTTTGAAATTGCACAGATCAATGCTCACATCCTACATTCCATATGGCAAACAGAGAAAGGAGGAAAAAAAATTGTTATAGAAGGATTTCAAGTAAAGGAAAGTGCACATCGCGAAGTAGCTCAGAGTATTCCTGAAAGTTTGACACTCTGCCTGCCGAAGAATTTCAGTCTGTTGCAGGAAATTATGCCGAAAGATTTACATGAGCCAAGCATTTAATAGAATTTGTCGGTGTCAATAGAGACTGTGTTTTTGCAGCACTCGAACTAAACGACACATATCATATTTTGTTTGCTCCGGCTGCACTAATAGACCAGACTTGTGCGCCAAAGTTTGCGTTGCAGCCTATCACAAATAGACTGCCACATATAGTAAATAAAAACAAACAGACATGACAATTAAATGTAAATCTGCCAAGTGTTGTCCTAATTTTTGTCTGACAAAAAAAAAATACATGATTCAGAATCTGCGGCGAAACTTCTTTTCGGATGGTTGATTGGAAGCAATGGTGTTTATAGTTTAGAATAGTGTTGTTTGTTCAGTAAATTCAATTGGATTAGCAGTGATCAGGATATTGGATAACAACGCCCCCTCGGTAAGTACAATGTTTACATTATTTTTACCTCTTTTTAACAAATTATTTTAGAAGTTATATTATTATTTGTATTTTATTTACAACATACAGCAAAAATTCTCCTACCAACATATTCCTTGTGCTATCTCCTTTATTTTGATATATAATACAACATTTCTGCTACAATGTTAACCATTTTCATAACATTATTGCGACATACACCAATTTCCAGATTTCGGCCATTAGTTTTTTTCATTTGTGTGAAAAAGACATGGTTCAGAATATGCACCAAAACTTCCTTTTGGGTGATTTAAATGAGCAATACTGTTTATATTCTTGAAGACAAGTGGTGTTTGTTTGATTATTCAGTAAATTAAACATGATTAGCAGTATAGGAGTGTAGAAAACACATTCTAAATGCAATGTTTACATTATTTTTACCTACTTTTGTCCAATTATTTTACAAATTATATTATTATTTTTATTTTATTTACAACCTAAAGCAAACATTCTCCTACCAACATATTCCTTGTGCAATCCCCTTTATTTTGATATATAATACAACATTTCTGCTACAATTGTAACCATTTTCATAACTTTACTGTGACAGACCCCACCTTCAAGATTTCAGCCATTATTTTTTGTCATTATTTGTGAAAAATACATGGTTCAGAATATGCACCAAAACTTCTTTTTGGGTTACTTTAATGCGCAATACTGTTTATATTCTTGAAGACAAGTGGTGTTTGTTTGATTATTCAGTAAATTAAACATGATTAGCAGTATAGGAGTGTAGAAAACACCTTATATGTGCAGTTTTTTAAATAATTTTTACCTCTTTAATTTCATTTGTTATTATTAAACCTCTCATTATTGTCATAATATTTGTAACCTATCAATTAATTATTAACACTGTCATGTTCCTTGTGCAATCCTCTTTAATTTGATATGTAATACAATAGGTCTTCTACCACCTTAACCATTTTAAAAGCATTATTGTAACACACCCCTAGTTCCAATTTTCTGCCATAAATGTCTGTTTGGTCACAGCCCAGTTTTTGTTTGGTAGTGAAAGAGTTAAAATATCACGGTGAAGAAATCCACACACAGCTGTCACTGTTAACCCGCAAAGTTCGCTTCTGGTAAGTGGTTAAGCGTCTGTGACACTGTTCTTGTTGTATATTTACAGTTAATAATGTTCTCTTTCTAACACATACTACACAATTATACTACACTCATTACAAGACTTAATTAAAATAAGTATATTATACATGTCGGTTTTTAACCGTATCACAATTACAATTATAGACCTTACACAGTAGGTGAATAGAAACAAAATTCACTCATTGGTGGCTGTGTTGGTCTGAGTGTATTAGTACACTCTGCACTCAGACATTGCTTACTGGGTCGGTCGGACAACGGGACAAAAGATCGGCAATTGTATTGATTCTGCCTGGAATATGTCGAACCTCGAAACTGTAATTTTGAAGCTTCAAGGACCAGCGAGCAATCATATTGTTGGATGGTACTCCGGCATTTATATACCGTAATGGACTGTTGTCAGTTTCGATGATAAAGTGACGTCCTAGAAGGTATCTGGATAGTTTCGTCACACTTTCTACTAAGGCAAGTGCCTCTAATTGTGGAATGGACCATGCACGCTCTCGAGGCCTTAGTTTTCTTGATATAAAACAAACGGGATGCAGGATGTTGTTGTATTCCTGCAACAGGACTGCCCCAATCGCAACGGAGCTAGCATCTGTTCTCAATCTGAAAGGTAAACGAATGTTGGGCAATTTAAGGATGAGATTATTCGAATTCTTATCAGAAAAGTATGCCAAAACTTTATGAAATGCATTTCGTAGGCATTCATCGTGTACAACTTTTTCAGGCTTATCCTTAGTTAGTAAATTAGTAAAAACCTCGGTCAGTTCTGAAAAATAAGGAATGAATTGCCTGTAATAATTGATCAGTCCCAACAAACTCCGGACTTGTTTCTTATTAGTCGGGAGTGACAGTTTTAGAATTTTGGAGACAATTTTGTTGTCTGTCATGACAAAGCCATTGGATATTCTGTACCACAAAAATGATATCTCTTGGTAAGCCATGCTCACCTTTGAAGGCTTCACTGTCAGTCCGTGCTGTCTGATACGTTCTAGTGTCTGTTGTAGTGTCTTTATATGTTCCGTCATTGTCTCTGTATGGACACAGATGTCGTCGATATAGCAAATAATATTAGGAATGTCAGCTAGGAGGAGTCGTGTCATGCGTACGAATGTGGCTGGGGCATTGACTAGCCCAAATGGAAGTTTGCACCATTCGTACAGTCCCCAAGGCGTGACAAAAGCTGTTAGATGTCTGCTGTCTTCATGTACAGCTATCTGCCAGTAACCTTTAGACATGTCAAGCGTCGTAAAGAACTTAGCGTCAGTCAGTTCTGTCAGAAGATCGTCAGTGTTTGCCATTGGTTCAAGATCTAAAACAGTTATTTTGTTCAGTTTTCTGTAGTCGATGCAAAGTCGTATTGTGTTGTCCTTTTTGCGTACAATGACCATGGGTGAAGAAAAGTCTGATAAGGATCGTCTGATGATGTTGTTTTTTTCTAAGTTGATGATTTCTTGATGTAATTGTTCTTTGTAATGTAATGGTATTGTGTATGGTCTGCATCTTATGGGTGTGTTTGATGTGAGTGTGATGTGATGTTGTACTAATTCTGTTTGTCCTGGGTTGTCGGAAAAGATGGTGTTGTACTGTTGTATCAACTGTTTGCAACTGTTTGTCTCTGCTTGACTTAAGTTTGGATTGATCTTGATCTCATTCAAGCAGTTTGTCGTGTCTAATGTAGGTGTTGGAATCTCGTCGCTAGAATCGTCATCTTCGTGATCTATTATCACGGTGCAAGCTGTCGTATCGTCTTGTTCGTTGTCTCTGTTGTGGTATGGTCTTAGCATATTTATGTGAAATATTTTGTGTTTGTCTTTTATTAGGATTTCGTAGTCTACAGGTGAGATTTGTCTTGTCACTTTAAAAGGTCCTTGCCAAGAATCAGTCAGTAGCTGTCTGTCACTAGGTAGTAGTAGTAGAACGTCCTGTCCAGGTGTCAATGTTATAGTCCTGTTACCTTTGTCTGCGTAATGTCTGTAAGTAGCACCAGATAGTTTTAGTGCATTTTTAGCAACTTCACATGATTTAATAATCCTTTCACGCAATGATGTTACATATAAGAATGATGATATGGGTTTAAGTACTGGAGTAGAGTCAGTTAACATTTGGTGATAAATTGTTAATGGGCCTCGTGGTTTGGCACCATAAATTAGTTCAAAAGGAGAGAAACCGGTACTAGAATGTGGTACCTCGCGATAAGCAAAAAGGACAGCTGGTAGGTATACATCCCAGTTATTGGGGTGATCTTGAGTTACTTTTGCAAGCATGTGCTTCAGATCCCCGTTAAGCTTTTCTATAATCCCGCTCGAGTGAGGGTGATAGGGGCTATTGAAGACTTGCTTCACTCCTAACATTTTGGTGAAAGCTTGGGTCGATGCGGCAACAAACTGAGTGCCTCTATCAGACTGGATAGTATCTGGAAACCCGATTCGGGAGAAGATATGGAAGAACACTTCCATGATGTCGTTGGCAGTAATGTTCTTTAGAGGAATCGCTTCTGGCCAGCGACTACATTGATCAATAAAAGTTAGAATATATTTATTCCCTCTAGTTGTTGTATGACTAAGAGGGCCCACAATGTCAACTGATAATTTTTCAAAGGGTCGACTGGCTAAGTCAGTGACTTGTAACTTTGCCTGTGGGTGTTTACCTTTTTTTACCAGTTTCTGGCATGTATCACAACTTCTGCAATATGTTTTTATGTCATTGCAAAATTTTGGCCAATGAAACTGTGTCAATAACCTTGACCTGGTTTTAACATATGCCATATGACCTGCAAAAGGTATATCGTGAGCAAGATGTAAAGCTTGCTTGCGATAAGTAGTTGGCAAAACAGTTTGCTTCGTTGTAATGTCACCTCTGGTGTAATACCTGGTGAGTATATCATTGTGTAAAGCAAAATGCCATTTCGCATTCTTGGTTATTCTTGCCTTTTTGCCGATCAGGTCAAAGTACTTTGACAGTGAAGGATCAGCTTTTTGAGCTGTTATGAATGCTTCCTTCATAGAGTCACTAGGTGGTAATTCTGGGCTAAGCATTTGTATAGCCTCAGTTTGGTTACTTTCATCTTGCACTCTAGCAGTAGCTCTTGTTACTGCGTTCACACACTCAATGACATCAGATGATGATGGAATGATATCGTTAATGATGTGATGAGAACTTAGTGCTGCATTAGCTAACATACATTCAATAGGTGATATGACATTTTCAATGATGACATTTGGTGGTGATGTCGTGTTATCATCAATACATAGTGATGTTATGTCATGGTTATGAGGTTTGTCATTCACCTCAGGTAAGTTTCCTATGATTATATCACACACTGGGTTCGTAAGTGCGGCGCACTTTACTTTCCCGGTGAGGAAAGGTGTTTCAATGTATGCCCATGCTAATGGATATTTCTCAATATTGCCTGAAAATGTTCTACATGTAATGTGCCTGCCTGTATAGTCTGTAGGCGTTATGAATGTTGTTTTCAGGCCAATAAGTGTACTTCCGGTGTCGCGAAGTACTGTAGCAAACTTGCCATTAACATACCCGTGATGGATGTCTAATCTGCCTTTTGAGTCTATTACCAAGTTAGCTTCCTCATTGGCAATAGGGATGGCGTGCCCGCATGTTAAGATACCATCTTCATAGAAGGTGTTACAGACAGTGCATTTGTCAGCACTAAATACATCACAAGCCTGTGCTGCATTCACAGGATGTTTCTCTGGATTTTCGTCTTCTGACGCTGAGCTATCGAACAAGGCGGCATTGGCTTTGTTGGTCATATGCCTGCCTCTACAATCCATGCGATGGTGCCCGTAAGCCTTGCAGAGAAAACATTTACGTAAACTTTTGAACGATTTACGCTCTTTGTCTTGTCTGTTTACCATATTTTGCAAGTATGTTTGGTACCCTGGGTTTTTATCGCACATCTCGTTCAAATGGTGAGAAAATTTACAGTGAATGCAATGTCTAAATTTCTCAGAGGTAGGCCTGTTTGGTTTTTGCCTACTATAGTTTTTCTCATAGTTGGCCGCTGCTACCCAGTTACTGTCAGTAGCTTCAGTGGCAAAGCACTGTTTGTTGGCCGTGTAATAGGCCGACCCACGTCTTTCAATTTCTTCCACACTTGTGCATTCATTCTCCTGTAAGAACTTAGAAAACGATGATGGGATAGAAGAAATGATTTTATCTCGAATGATGAGATCTTCTAATCTATCATAACTTTTGTTAATTTTGGCTGCTGAAGTCCATTTGCTGAAAACATCTCGGACTAAACAGAGGTAGTCAGAGAACGTTTGAGTTGATTTTGGACTCAATTTACTGAATTGTTCTCTGTAACCTGCCTCGTCTAACATGAAATGTGCCATTATCTTAGATTTAATATAATGGTACTCTTTCCTGAGGTCTTTGGGGATGGTTTCAATGACTTTAAGAGGTTCCCCAGATAGACTCCTCATATATAGAATATTCCATTCAGAAAGTGGAACTTGGTAATGTTCCATTAAAGTCTCAAAATTTTGAGTAAAGGCTGCTATGCAGTCACCCGAGGTATAGTTACGTACGATACCTTGATACTTCTTATACTGGTTTTCTTTTTCCAGTCTTTCAGATTTCTTTGACTCTTTATTCATCGCAGTCTCAGTGTCAAGTTGTTTCATTTTCAACTGTAACTCTAGTTCTTCTTTCTTACTCTGAGCTGCTATTTCTGCTTTCTTAAGTTCACTGTCTATCTCAGCTTGTTTTAAGGCTGTTTCAATCTCTGCCTGTTTTAAGGCTGTTTCTGCCTCTGCTTGCTTGGCAGCCATTTCTGCTTGTTTTAGAGCTCTCTCCGCTGCTCTTTCTTCGCGTTCATTATTTTTCTCCTGTACCAGCAGGTATTCAGCGTATTTGTTCTCGCTCCATTTTGTTAATTCATCACCTGTTAGATGCAATTTAATACCCATATCGATGAAATCAAATAATGACGACATGATGAGGAAAATACGTCAATGAAAATCAGCCACACAAAATATGTTATAAATGGTTAGTAATAAACAGTTTACAATTTATTTTATTATACGACGCGTGCCTACTATTGCATACGTAAAGTTAAAGTATAGAAAAATATACTCAAGTGCCCTGGATACGGTGAAGAATGGTTGGACAATCGGGCTAGAAACTGTAGGGTCGTTACTTCGGAACCACTAATGACCTCTACGGCAAGGTTATGGATGGTACGGAAAAAACCTGCTTTGTTTTTGGAAGAAAATAAGTTAGCGTCTATTTGTTGGTGTGTGCCTGCAAGTCACTAAGTGTTGATTAGGTTTGGATGGCGTCAAGTATAATTGTATGTCGTAAGTTTGTCCGTCAACAGTGTTTTTCTCAACAAAAGTTACACTCTTTCCAAAACTCTTTGCGTTCCACAAACTCAATGCACAAAGACAATTTATCTGTATTTGAACACTCAATAACATTGATGACACATCACTTACATCACGATGACATTCAGTAAGGACATAGACATCAAGTTTACAAGATGGTGACAAGGTCAAAATGGTGACAAAATCACAATGTCGACAAGGTCAAACGGTGACAAGTTTCACAAATCACCAATGTTTTACACGCTTACAGGATCAAACAATATGTACTGTACGTTTACAAATGGTTTTACACATATTTAAACAATGTAGTAATGGATCACAATGAGACTTTTACGATCACATTTACATAACTATAACCTTGACAAATTTTACAAGTTCAAGAATTATAGTTTTAAATCGTTAATGACGTATGGTTTAAACAAAGACGAGCAACACACGTCTACATATATTAGGTTCTTAAACAAGGACGAGCAACCCACGTCCACACATGTCAGGACCTTAGCATTGGCTCGTTGGGCTAACACGTGTGAGACAGTACAAGTATAACATGATTCGACGTAAGACTCAACGACACAACGTTTTATGGATTTATTGCCATATTAAATACAGAACGATGATTACAACAATATACAATATATAACTCACGACGCTCACAACCACAATACAGCTCACAAGTCTGACGCTCAAGATGACAGTCGTACGACTTTCAACCACAGAGATCCACACAAACGCCTTGCTTTCACCGCACACGTCCTTCCAGTCTCAGGTCCCAGCTCGGTCTGTCGCTAGCGCGCAACTTGCTGACCGCCTCTAGTGGCGTCACGTGGCATGCGTGCGTCTTGTCGTCAGCCTGACCGCTGGTCGCGTGTCAGGTAACAATCTTGCCAGCCGACAATTCTTGTCCGCCGGGTGTCGTAACGATGTTGCTGCATAGCTATCCCATGTTAGGCTCTGACACACGAGATAAACAAACATTCTTCATCATATCAGAAACAGACGAAACGTGATTATATGTCTTTAAATGACATCTTTTTGAAACATGCTAAAAAGAGAATAAAACTTACACGCACTGGTTGTTACACTCAAAAGTCACATACACAACACGCACAACCCATTAAACAGTCAAAATGGGATATCTTAACCATGATTGTTACTCAGATTATAACTTTGATTAAGCTAACCATATCACAGGCTACATGTGTCATCATGAACACATGCACACGAACAAAGATATATGTTATGTGCAACAGTACATACATATACGCACAGCTCAGGAAACACTGTACAAATGGCTTTATACAAACAAAAACGCGTATCATAAACATGCACACACAAGTGAAGAAGCATAGTACAAATATACACACAAAAGGCAAAACATGTATTACATACATACGCACAGAAGTCAAGAAGTATGTCACAAACGTACATACAGAAGTCATTAGGTGTATTACACACATGCACGCTGAAGTTAAACAGTATGTCACTAACAGATACACACAATCAAAGAAATACGTTGCGTGCGGCATTACAATTATCCATTCACAAGTTAAAAGAAGATACACACAAACCAGAAAGAAACTCATAGATTGGTTAACAGACACCGAGAAATACATCACAAACACGTGTGCTCAAGTCAAAACAAAGGTAATAAACTTTAACATAGAAACAAAAATGTACGTTACGAAGTTAAGAGTTAAATGCAAAGAATATTAAAGAAAACGAACTACACTTATCGTTACTTACTTTGGTTACTTGTCTTACTGCTGGTACAGATTTGCCAAACATACCTCATTGTACGGTATGCATTACATATCATACACAAGAGTGAAAACTAAAACATTGTTCAAATCAATAAAGTTACAATGTACAAATATTGGCATGAGTGCAGAAGAGAGATTCTACAGATTTGAAAGAAAGAAAGAAAGAAAGAAAATGAATGAAAGGAAGAATAAAAGAAAACAAAAAAGAAAAAGAAAATGGGATGAAAGTGTTAGGTTCATATCAACACATAGTACAGTACACTACAGACACATTAGGGTCTTAGGTCTTATTACGTAATTATTCCAGATATCACTGACATAGATCTATACTTTCATTTCTCTATTTGTTGGATAATGGTTCTTAACTATATCTTTATTTGGGAACTTAATAAATTAATTGATTTAAATATTTATTCTTGTTGAATCAAGATATAATATTATATTTCTGATTTAATTTTTAGAGGTCTTGAATCTTTAATAAGTATGATTCTTCGCAAAATTTTAAGATCTGCAAAATTCTAATCAATGAGAATATGCTTAAAGATGTCCTTAATCGTCTTAATCTTTGGAATCAGTTCAATTTCTGAATGTTTATCTACATTAGTTATATATTAGTTGAATATATTTGAATGCACCTGATTCGATAACAATTTACATAACAAACAACAAAGTATGTGCATAATATTATCACGTATATATATATATATATATATATATATATATATATATATATATATATATATATATATATATATATATATATATATATATATACATACATACATATGTGTCAATTTTTCGTTTATTGGCAGAGACATTATGAAGCCAGTCATCGTGTTCATTAGATCGAATCGATGATATGGACTATATGATATGGACATTGAATTGGTCCAAATCAACAGAGATCGAAATCGCATTGATGAGGATTCGGTGACATTTATGTTGAACTTTGATAATTAGATATGATTACGATGATCACTGTGATGTGATTAGCTACACATGAAAACACTATTGTGTTAGTTATATTAACTATTTATTATTAATATAAACACTAATGTAGAGTGATAATTAATTATTAGCATGATGATATTGATATACTATTGTAGTAATTAGATTGATTTGGATTATGTTTTGTCGGAATTCAATGTTGCTCACATAATTGAATCAATTTTTTAGCATTATAATTTACTAATTGAAGATATTATGTTCGCTGTTAGCTTACAGGCGAAGAATATGCCACATGTTAATTTTGCCATGGATTGCCAAGACATTGTTGAGAGTCAACAGATGCAACATAGGATTACAATTATGAAGAAGTACCGCTACGGCCACATGAATCGCAAAGGACCTCCCCAATACGGAAAAGATCATAGCAAGAGATAGATATAAAGCAAGCACTAGGACTGACAGCTTGGTACCTGTATATCAAACATGTCCCCTTACTCAAGTTAAGCTTGAGTTAGGACGCTTGGCCATATGGTCAAATGAAGGACTAAATTATATAGATTTGTATATTTAGTTAGTACAGCCTCCCCATGGGCTGACTACATGACGTCTACCGCGGGATTGTAGATAGGTGGGCATGCCCGTCAATAATAATTTTTTTTTTAATATTTTGTGTAGGAAACATAGGGAACCATACAGTCGTACTTAGCATAGCTTTTAACATAGTTCGTCTGCACGATTATTGGCAGATTTATTCATTATGGTCTGGTAAAATGATGAGATCATTTTAAAGGTGAGGGGGGCGTAATGCCACGAGGCAGATGCCCGCGGTTGACGTCATTAATAATAGATAGAGAATCCTGAAGCCAAATGTTTACGAATGTCTAGGAGACTAGGGATAAACGGGAAATCGTCACTCTGACGTCAGAAAAGAAAGACGCTTCGAGAGGAGACAACAAGACGGCTGTGTTTTCTGTGGGCTCAGTGCAGAAGAGGAAGATCTGGACGACACAATGTTTGAGAAGATCGGCAGCTGAGCTGAGAAAGGACAGGGATGAAATGTTCACGAAGATGCACTAAGTGAGAGGACCAGGAGAAGGAAATCCTTGGACGAGTTTAGAAAAACCTACTACACGGATTTGAACGAAGGACATCGCTGACGCAATGGTGGAATTGAGAGCTGGTTCGTAGATAGTTAAATAACCACCCGTCCCTGTCTTAAGGGCAGGTTATATTCTAGAACAGTCTCTTGTGTGTAATTCTGCAGTGCATTAATAAATGCCTTTTAATTGCCGTCGGCTAGTTCGTGTCGGTTCATCAAGGTGAGTTGGTTTCCAGTTGATTTATTTAACGAGTTTCATTAAAGCCTTTGATTCCCGTTTGGAGTTCATTTGGGAGTTATGCTTTAAGACACACATCACATTGTCCGCCTGTCGGGGCTTAGAATCTGGTCTGTGTCAGAATCTCCAATAAGGGTTTAGAGAGTCTATAAGAGTTAAGACAAGTCTAGTAGGGAGACATCAGACAGGAGAGACACCAGCGCTATAAATAGCTTCACCAGGGGACACATTTGTGTCAACCAAGGGAGCAATAAGGACAGGTGAGCTAGGACTTCCCCAAGCCATTGGGAAGCTTGGCCTTACGAGTAACCGTGGAGTACCCGGTTACTCAAGTTCACGAGCCAGCGTGCTTGGGACTCCATGCACGCAAGACTCGCTAATGCACGGAGGAGACAGCGTCCGTGCTTGACCACGCAATGTGTAACGTGTGGACAGACCAGACTGGAGACGATTAGAGAGTAGACGTGTTCTTGACAAATGCTATAGATCTCTAGACAATAGTTAATATTAGGCTTTAGATTCAGATTGTGATTATTAGTATCATTCTCACCGCTTCATTACATCCATGTTGTTTAATGTCAATGAAGCATACCACTCGCAGAGCTTGTAAAATTGCCAGCTCTAAATAAATTGCATTCCTTTTGCAAATGACACGAGTTGTTATTTCGTGCGGTGCAAAAGTAGGGGAGTCCTGAAAGACCTGTCGCAAGCAAGTTGCTGACAGTCTGCAATGCCATGACATTTAGTCAAAGGCTGTATTTCATCGCACCAGGATAAGTCTTGTATCCTCTTCACAATTACGCTCCTCCACCCGAAGTGGCACAATGTGGGGAGTCGGGTTTGGTGAGCGTCGCACAAAACTCGGTGCTAACAAAAAACAGGTAGTATAGTCTACTGGCATATGGTAGCTCAGTCATATTTTACTAATGGCTGACTAAATCCTTCGACATAACACTGATATTGATATACCGATAAATCTGTATCTCTTTTCTGAAATTATTTCAAACGTAATATATGTGATAATAACACAATGGCCTAATACAGAAATAATTTAGAAATAAATCTAAACATATCAGGTTGTGACGTCTATTAGACATCACATATAAACAAGACTGAAAGTAATGCTGGATAATGTGGCATAACGCAGCCAACATTATTCATTACCAACAACTGCCGCAAAAAGAGGAAACAACATTAAAAGAAATTGACTTCACAAACGCAATTGGAGATTGGGACTTAAAACTTAACATCAAAACTGGAACTGAACAAGTGACAAATGACGTGGATTCTTGGAAAGATTTCATCAGACCAAGCTCAGAAAACCATTGGATAGGAAAACCACATGACCGCCTTCGCGCCAGTGCATAATTAACATATATTACTATTTCATCAGAAATGTTAATAAGCCCGCACTTTTGTCTGAACTCGCTCCATGGACGGATGTGAGAAGATTGTGTGACCAAAAATTCAATGGGCAAGGCAAAAGTCTGGATCCGAGGTACGTTTGTTGGCCCTTGATTAGACTAAGAACCCGATGTATCAATGATCTTGGTGGCTACATACCAACAACCACCCAACACATCAGCCAATTAACCACCTAAATCAGACCTGAGGGAGGGAAGCCGAGAGAAAGAGATGAACCACAAGTGAGATGGAGGATGACTTCGCTATGAGCAGAGCATGGGGAGGCCTTCAGAGGAGCTATACGGGCAGACCTGAAGTGGATCCATCAGTCAATGGACCCTGGCTTACCTAATCCTCCAGTCACCAGGTTACTTTTCTCATAGGTTGAAAACACACCCAATTACAGGAACACTGATATATTTATGGTTGAGACACCACTATCATACTTAATATGTACAACATCAAAATGTTTACTATGTTTTCACACTTGTTGACATCTCATATATTGATGCTTATTATTGATTGTCAGGGACAATGGTCCAATGTGCAACTGTTCTATTACTTTGTGTAAATCACAATAGAGATGTATGTACTGACCAGAAGGCTCAGGCCAGTCAATAAATGATTAACATGAATTGACCTTCTGTTAATTTGTCAAGTTCAAACCTATCTGTGTCAACAACTTCTTTGTACATCATGTTGTCAAAATCTAATGTGATTGTTTGTGTTTGATTGCTTAAAGATAAATTAACTCATAATGACTTACTGAATGGGGAAATAAAAAGACTCTAAATCTATCAACTGCTCAACATCCATGTTTTCTTCGTCTAAATCAGGCTGAGAAAATTCTCCAGACTTTCCTCAGATTGGATAAACAATAAGGGGGCTCCAGAGCTATCAGAATCATTGGAGAAGGGGCAGATTCCCAGTTAGTAAATTACCATTCTTACCAGGGCCATAATCTATATCTCCTAGACAATACTTAATAGAACGAGGCCTGCAGATAACTCAAGGTTCATATTCTGGGGTTATTGAAGATAGAAGAGGATGGGGCTCTACATCTTTTATTAGAGATGGGGCATGCACTACAGTGATCTCCCACTCCCCTCAAAAATATATGACATATTGGGGGCTCGTCCGGGATGGTTCCCATATATTAACCTTTAAACAATCACCTAAAAATACATGAAAAAGTTATCTTTAGATTATTAACACAGTTATTTTCTAGAATGTTTAACAGATACCATGTGGGGTATTGATTGATAGCCACATGATATGAACGACATTTATAGATAAATAAGAGTGGGTGACTGATTTTACTCCTGGAGAAGGGGGCCATGTTCAAATAGGCTTATACTTCAGAGAGAGTTGCTCCAGGTGAAATATATAGTGTGTATCTACTCTACCAACACTACTTCTCTTTCAGAGAAGGTGTTCCTTTACTGTGGAGTCTGAACTTAACAGCATTTCATCAACCACCGGAAAATCTTATCCGTTGGGAAAACTCTGTCTAATTTCAGATTCTTTTCTTTACTAGGAATTAATTGTGGTTACTTCAGTGCCTGCTGCCTTTGGCTTTTCCAGCATTGACAGACAGACATAACATAGGGTGTTTTTAATATTGCACATGCTCTGTTGTATCTTTGCAGATCAGGGACTGACAAACTTACGCGGATCAGACTAACTGCAATTATATTGATAGGCAGAGCAAAGCAATAAATTATAGACATGGCGGAAACTGCAAAGTTTAGAGCCCAAATAACAGAAACAGGTAGAGAATGCGGGTTAGATGGCCTTGAGCTAGCTAACTATGTTTCGGATGCATTCGACAAAAGAGAGAGACTGCAGGCTTAATTGGCTCTCAAAGAAAAACAGCTTCAGGCTGAATTGGCTGAGAGGGACAAACAGTTTCAAGCAGAATTGGAGGAGAAAGAGAAACGATTTCAAGCAGAATTGGAGGAGAAAGAGAAACGACTACAGGCTGAAATGGAAGATAAGGAGAGAGAGCGTCAACACCAACTGGAGTTGAAGAGAATGGAGATTGAAGTGGAGATCCGGAGGATAGAGAAAGGGAGTGGTCCTACACCCTCAACCTCATCAGGATCGACAGTGACAGATCCACCTCACGTCTCTCAACTTAATTCAGGAGCTATGTCATTTCCTCTGGACCCCTTTAATGAACAGACTGACCACATCGAAGGATTTTTATCACGCTTCGAGGCAATGGCTGTCAGCTGTGGGCTTGAAGAAAGTAGATGGGCGACGAAGTTGGCGCAGGCCTTAAGATCCACGGCGTATGAAGTGTTCTCAAGACTCACTAGAGAGGAACAACAGAACTACACAACACTCAAGACGGCACTCTTGAGCCGATTCGAAGTGGACGCCGAATCTTATAAACTCAGGTTCAAAGCCGCAAGGAAGGAACCGGGTGAGAGCTACGCACAACTAGTGGAAAGACTGAAGTCATACATACAAAGATGGACTTGCTTGGGAGGATTTGAGGAAAATTATGAAGGACTCCGTGAAATGATTATCATTGATCAGATCAAGGGGAAAATGCAGAACGAAATGAAGGCATTCCTAACCCAAAACGGGGCTGACCGCCTGGAAACTATAATCATCCTGGCAGAGAGATTTGAGAAATCTCAAAAGGAGATGGGAGGAAAGGGACGTTCGAACAACACCCCCTCTCAAAACAAAACTCCACAGCCAAAAGAGGGTGAAAACACTGTAGCCACCGGGAAAAAGGGGAAATCCCCGAAAAACACTCAACACTCAGTCCAAACAGCGCCGAGGGAGGACAAACCATTCTGTACCCATTGCAAAATTAGGGGTCACACATTTCAGAATTGCAGGAAGAAGCCACCTCCACATACAGCGGCATGTTTGGCCAACCGAAAAGAGAGAAAAGTGAGCACTGGTGAAACGTCCAAACAGACACCTCATCAAGACACCTCATCTCGTATTCCGGTTGTAGAATCCATCTTACTAAATGGATTCAAAACGACCTGTTTATATGATACTGGATTATCATATGACTGTGTTGTCTCATCATCCTTAGTTCACCCTGAACAGGTGACAGAGGAAATAGTGGAATTACAGGGACCACTGAAGAGTTCAACAAATATGTCTCTTCCAGTGGCAAAAGTGAACATAGCCTCGCGGTATGTCACTGGGACGATCAAGGCAGCAATCTTGGACGATCCGATATATCCTGTAATCCTCGGCCGTAGATTTATCGTTCTAGGAGAACCTGTTCAACCTGTGGCGAGGGCGACCATGACCACTCGATCACAGGCAACAAAAACTCCAGAAACAACTACGCCAATCCCTCGAACGGAGGAACTGAAGAGGGCACAAGCAGCCGACAGCACCTTGGAACCCTGCTTCAGAAAACTGCCAAAATCACATTTACCTCTACGTAAAGGTGATCTGTTCATGAAGTCAGCACTTCTTTACAGAAAAGCAGGACGAGCTGGACAAGAGTTTAATCAACTTGTTGTACCAACTCAATACAGGACTCAGATCTTAGAGATGGGTCACAGTCTACCATTCAGTGGGCACATGGGTATCAACGCTACTACACAGCGGATTACCACTCACTACTTTTGGCCAGGGATGAATTCAGACATACAACGGTTTGTAAAATCATGCCCACAGTGTCAGAAAGTATCACCAAAACACCGGACACCACCGGCAATGTTGGGTGAATCGCCAATCACTGGAATTCCATTTGAGAAAGTGGCAGTAGACATAATCGGACCTCTCTCAGCAACGAAGAGGCGAAACCGATTCATATTAACGCTTGTGGACACAACAACCATGTGGGCCGAAGCAGTTCCTATGCCCAGCTGTGACTCCAAACACGTCGCTGATGCATTATTAGGAATATTCACACGTCTAGGATTCCCACAAAGGATCTTGACGGACAACGGTTCACAGTTTCGTGGTAAGCTCATGGAAGAGACCTTCCGACTTTTTCATGCACGCCATATCTTCAGTTCACCATATCACCCTCAGTCAAATGGACTTGTGGAAAGGTGGAACGGGACATTGATTAGTATCCTGCGCAAAATTGCCCAGGAGAAGACAGAGGATTGGGACTTGTATTTACCCGCAGCTTTATTTGCTTACAGGGAAGTACCCCATCACTCAACAGGTTTTG
Source organism: Cepaea hortensis (assembly GCA_963921405.1). NCBI lineage: Eukaryota > Metazoa > Mollusca > Gastropoda > Stylommatophora > Helicidae > Cepaea > Cepaea hortensis. Next base: position 83,702,591 of record OY992888.1, read on the forward strand.
CTCCAGCCACACTGTTGTTTGGACGACCAATCAAAGGACCCCTTGAGGCGTTACTGCGAGCATGGACTGATAATACTACAGATGATACAGTCGTGACTGCATCTACATATGTTGCCGAGTTGAAAAATCGTTTACAACACAGTTGGAAACAAGCGAATGTCAATCTACGTCAAGCCAGACGAAGAATTGCTCGTAACTTCAACCGCAAGGCAAAGGATAGAGAGTTAGAGGTAGGAGAGAAGGTGATGTTGCTGCTTCCAACCAGTCAGAATAAGCTGCAAATAGGATGGAGAGGACCTTATGTAGTGACGGAGAAGATCTCACGTACCAACTACAGAATTTCAGTCAAAGGCAAGATGAAAGTATTTCACATAAACCTCTTGAAGAAATATCATGAAAGACCCTCAACCACCGAACCTGCACATCTGATGGCCATGAGTGTGGCTACTGAAGTCGAAGAAGGATCAACAATGGGAGTCGAGTGCCAACTGCAAGCCAAAGAGACCTTTAAGGATGTGGAAATCAATCCCAACTTAACAAAGGATCAGCAAAAGCAGATTAGGGAACTTATGGCAAAATATGCAGAAGTACTTACTGATAAGCCAGGAAGAACTGATTTGGAGGAATTTGACATGAAGTTGAATGACACAGTGCCTGTGCGAGTCAAGACTTACCCAGTTCCTTATGCAAAGCAAAAGACTTTAGAGGAAGAAATACAACAGCTGCTCACCGCAGGAATAATCTCACCATCTGAATCACCTTACAGTGCTAGCGTCGTATTATTGAGAAAGCCAAGTGGAGAACATAGATTGTGCATCGATTATCGACAGCTCAATGCTATAACTGAATTCCAGGCAGAACCTCTGCCTGATCAGAATAAACTCTTCACAGCACTCAACCGAGCTAAGTACTTTACTAGGATTGATCTCAGTAAGGGATATTACCAGATTCCTGTAAAACCGGAAGTTAGACCATGGTTAGCTTTCAGCACGCCTGGAGGACACTATGAGTTCAACGTTCTTCCATTCGGATTAAGTAATGCTCCCAGCGTCTTTACACGTATGATGAGAAAATTACTTGACCCACTACAGCATCCAGACATCAGTCACTTCATGGATGACATCCTGATCGCAACTGAAACATTTGAAGAGCATGTAGAAACCCTGCATCTTTTGTTCAGGCGCCTCAGAGAAACTGGATTGACGGCTAGACCAAAGAAGTGTCAGATAGGATTCCAAGAATTGGACTTTCTAGGTCATAAGATATCTCATGGACTGATAACTCCACAAGAGGGAAATGTGGACAAACTCCAGAGAGCACCTCGTCCAAAAACAAAGAAGGATGTAAGATCATTTGTATCCTTATGTGGATTCTATCAAAAATACATCAAGGACTTCAATACTCTGTCAGCACCTTTAACGGATCTTACCAAAAAGGGGAAACCAGAGAAAGTCACTTGGTCAGCTGACTGTGAGAGAGCTTTCACAGCATTAAAGCAGGCATTAACTGCTCATCCAGTCTTACATCTACCAGACCTCGACCAACCATTCGTGCTGCGCACCGATGCCAGTAACATAGGAATTGGGGCAACGCTGTTGCAGAGAAAGGGAGATGTACCATCAGAGCTATTCCCTGTAGCTTATGCTAGCAGGAAATTGAATGCAGCAGAGAGAAATTACAGTACTATCGAGAGAGAATGTCTTGCGCTCGTATGGAGTGTACAGAAATTTCAAGCATACCTATATGGCAGACACTTCACAGTGCAATGTGACCATCAACCACTCATGTTTCTCGCAGCATCTAAGACTCTGAATGCCCGACTTATGAGGTGGTCGCTGCTTCTTCAACCTTACTCGTTCCAGGTTGAGTATGTTCCTGGGAAAATGAATGTGGGAGCGGACTTCCTGAGTCGACACCCAGTGCCTGATGAACCAGGTCAATCAGATGCAGAAGAGAATACAAGGGAGGAAAAATGGGAACAACTTGATAACTGAAAATGTTGGAAACATAGTTCCATACCATAGAACAATCTGGAGTGGGGCCATGTGGCATAACGCAGCCAACATTATTCATTACCAACAACTGCCGCAAAAAGAGGAAACAACATTAAAAGAAATTGACTTCACAAACGCAATTGGAGATTGGGACTTAAAACTTAACATCAAAACTGGAACTGAACAAGTGACAAATGACGTGGATTCTTGGAAAGATTTCATCAGACCAAGCTCAGAAAACCATTGGATAGGAAAACCACATGACCGCCTTCGCGCCAGTGCATAATTAACATATATTACTATTTCATCAGAAATGTTAATAAGCCCGCACTTTTGTCTGAACTCGCTCCATGGACGGATGTGAGAAGATTGTGTGACCAAAAATTCAATGGGCAAGGCAAAAGTCTGGATCCGAGGTACGTTTGTTGGCCCTTGATTAGACTAAGAACCCGATGTATCAATGATCTTGGTGGCTACATACCAACAACCACCCAACACATCAGCCAATTAACCACCTAAATCAGACCTGAGGGAGGGAAGCCGAGAGAAAGAGATGAACCACAAGTGAGATGGAGGATGACTTCGCTATGAGCAGAGCATGGGGAGGCCTTCAGAGGAGCTATACGGGCAGACCTGAAGTGGATCCATCAGTCAATGGACCCTGGCTTACCTAATCCTCCAGTCACCAGGTTACTTTTCTCATAGGTTGAAAACACACCCAATTACAGGAACACTGATATATTTATGGTTGAGACACCACTATCATACTTAATATGTACAACATCAAAATGTTTACTATGTTTTCACACTTGTTGACATCTCATATATTGATGCTTATTATTGATTGTCAGGGACAATGGTCCAATGTGCAACTGTTCTATTACTTTGTGTAAATCACAATAGAGATGTATGTACTGACCAGAAGGCTCAGGCCAGTCAATAAATGATTAACATGAATTGACCTTCTGTTAATTTGTCAAGTTCAAACCTATCTGTGTCAACAACTTCTTTGTACATCATGTTGTCAAAATCTAATGTGATTGTTTGTGTTTGATTGCTTAAAGATAAATTAACTCATAATGACTTACTGAATGGGGAAATAAAAAGACTCTAAATCTATCAACTGCTCAACATCCATGTTTTCTTCGTCTAAATCAGGCTGAGAAAATTCTCCAGACTTTCCTCAGATTGGATAAACAATAAGGGGGCTCCAGAGCTATCAGAATCATTGGAGAAGGGGCAGATTCCCAGTTAGTAAATTACCATTCTTAGCAGGGCCATAATCTATATCTCCTAGACAATACTTAATAGAACGAGGCCTGCAGATAACTCAAGGTTCATATTCTGGGGTTATTGAAGATAGAAGAGGATGGGGCTCTACATCTTTTATTAGAGATGGGGCATGCACTACAGTGATCTCCCACTCCCTTCAAAAATATATGACAGATAATAAAATCCAAACAGGGCTTTAACAAGATACATCTTGTAGCTGGGTTGTGTTTCTTCTTAAAAATCCTGAAAATGACAATAGTGAAATGACAATAAATGGCCTGTGCTTATGAATAAGCACAGGTTTGAGAAATAACAATAAGACCGTTTTGGCAGCTTGTAAGCGTTGGTATGAGGAAATGACAATAATACGGTGCTGGCAGTCTGTTTGACACAGATAACATCAGTGAGAGTCTCTGTAGCGAAGTGGTCAAGCCGTTTGACTCGTGCTCCAAAGATTTTGGGTTCGATTCCGGGCCGCGTCCTTCGGTTTACGAGTTAAATGTTTCGGAGACTCCTGTGGGTCGTCGTCGAAAGCTACGGAGTTCGTGCTTTGTGCGACGCTTTTCGTGCTGCGGAAAGAGACCGAGCCATATGGGATTAAACCCGGTGCAATGAAGTCGACCCTGTAGACTTTTAAGCGACTTTTAAGCGACATCAGTGAGAGTTGCATCAAATAAATAAGGAACATAACAAGGCGTGCATGTTCTGAATTTTCTAATAGAAAGGAAATCATGTGTAACAAATCTCTTTCAATTAATGTTACAAAAGGTGTTATTAGATGTTACGTAACACCCGTTTTAACATATGACTGTGAATAATGTACAGTGAGGAAATATTTAGACACAGAAGCTAATTGACCTGTGCTAAATAAGTAATCCTCGTTGGCGTAAAAAAAGCGGTTGTCTCCGAGCCGTGCCGCCGCCAGGATAATTTAGTGTTCTTATTGCACTTTGGCTCGAGTGGTACCTGGCTATGATGTAGGTTTTTTTTTTTTTTTTGCATATCCTTTACAGGACATCGCTGTAAACACCAGCATCTTTCAGCTGTATGTTGATTTCTTGGCAAGATTACACTCAGTAGTTTGCCATTGCTTTCTGAGCGGCCGGCTCACATACCCCGTAAGTTACCGATATGTGATTCGAACCACTGCTGATTCTCACCGTCATCATGTCACCGACGAGAGTATACGAGATTACGGAGAAAAGTTATAACCTCTAAGCCATGAAGTCGGCATGATGTAGGTAGTCCACTAAAATATCGCCTGTGTAGGGTGCGCATTACAAACAGTGAGCTGTTACTGAATTCTCGGTTAAGGTGACCAAACGGCTGTCTATGAAAGCCGTACCGACGACACGATAGCCAACAGACCAGACATTGCTGTAGCGCACTGCCAGGGTGCGAAATGATGGGGTTAGGCGAATTCACAGATGCCAAGGGATATTAGTTATAACTTCTTGCCTCCTGTCCCATTCGGCACCATGGTTACTTCTCTGCCTAATTATAAGCTCTGCTATTCTCTACCAACTTGATCAGCTTATGATGGAATACAACTCTGCACTCAGACACAGATGTGACTCGGACACAAGTGTAGGTTTTCATGTATAATCAACACTCTAGCGTAGACATTATCACAGTCACATATGCTACAATACACAATATATAACACTGCTACACAATCTGTTAAAATGGTAGGCACAATCTTTGGCCATCGCCATCTTCGGCCCTCGTGGTACGTCCGCACAGAATGACGTCCACGGCTCGAATGCCTGTGTCACCTTCGCGATCACGTGGGTTCGCTCCGGTGGCAATCACGGCGTGCCAGTTCATGACTTAAAGTCACGCGTGTCACGTCCTCTCCTGTGACACTCTTTCCCTATGCCATGAGTTAGAATTCACGACATGGCACGCACCAATACGTCTTTTTCGTCTTGTTGTTGTTGTTGTTATTATTATTGTTGTTGTTTTTGTTGTTGTTGTTGTTGTTGTTGTTGTTGTTGTTGTTGTTGTTCTTCCTCTTCTTCTTCTTCTTCTTCTTCTTCTTCTTCTTCTTCTTCTTCTTCTTCTTCTTCTTCTTCTTCTTCTTCCTCTTCTTCTTCTTCTTCTTCTTCTTCTTCTTCTTCTTCTTCTTCTTCTTTTTCTGCTGCAGCTGCTCCTCTTCCTCCTCCTCCTCCTCCTCCTCCTCCTCCTCCTCATCCTCCTCCTCCTCCTCCTCCTCCTCCTACTCCTTCTCCTCCGTCTTCAGATGATATAAAATATGATCTTCAGACAATAATATGTCATGATAAAATACTTCACCCGGGAAAGTTAACCCTGTCAACAAAGCCCACAGAAGTCGGATGTGTCGGCCTAAAAGTGCAAATATCGCAGCCCTGCTGTAAACAAGCACAGCGCAATTAAACCCGAAACCAAAAGGACTCCGGATGAGCGCAGAAGCAGATATACATCTACAGGTTGCCTGAAACTGATCGTGTATTGACCAAATCAATGGCCTTGTTCTGCATATGTCGAACACTCATACAAAACATGTTTAGATGTCATTTGTATCAATTGCACAGCGACATAAAACTGTATATCCCATCTTCAGTATATTATACATGTGTTTTGTCGGCTTATTGTGACATATGAGATGTCTTGTCAACGTCTTCGCTTCACTCACAGGCACTCAGCTTCTTCACACGTACTCAAAGAAAACGTATGGTAACTTTCCATCATTTATTTCCAGGCGAACCTGATATCATCACACAATAAATACTGGCGGTAGTTCTCATGCGAACATACATATGCCGCCTTTCATAATCTAATAGCACACGATAGTCTCACACTTCACTACTTGTTCTACTCAAACTAGTACTCTCGCAATCATTATACATTTGCTCAAAAGAAACACGTCCTCTCTGAAACTGTCCCCAAGTCCGTCTGACGATTCTCAGCTCAACCGCTGAGCTAGTTGTCCTAGACCCCGTGCTGTTGTGTGAACTTCGTGCTATCTCAACAGTCACGTTGTACTACAACTGTCCGTGCTAGGATCGGTCAGTCGGTGTACTGACCTCTGTTCAGGGCAGTGTCCCTTGACCGGGGGTCCCCTTGAATCACCCCGTCTGGTCCTACCGTTATTCTGTCTAATACACGATAGTATCCCTTACCACGCCCTGTCTCCACTTCATCTACTGTCCTGTACATGTCTTGTCTCCTGACCCTCTGGTGTCCTGACTGATGTCCTGTCCCATGACCCTCTGGTGTCCTGACTTATGTCCTGTCTCTACTCTACCAGTTGTACTTTCAATATCCTTATCTATAACCTCTCTGTCGTTATCTCAGTTGTCCTAACTCTAATCTGTCCCTTGTCCGCTATATGTCCTGTAGTTACCCCTCAACACTCTGACATGTCTGAACTTGTAAGAAACGCACATGTCACTTACCCCTTGCTCTCATAACTGTGGTCTCATAGACCATTTCGTCTCTCCTTACATACAAGGAGCAGGTCAACACTGAACAGTTTTCCAAGCGGGTGTCTCCCAACGGGTAACATACCCCATTTACATAACAACCTGCAACATCATAACCGTTTTGTGTCAATACATTTGTTTTTCATCTGCTGCCATAACCCGCAACAGTTTAATTGGCAGTTTGGTCTGGTTTCATATGTATCTTGTGTATGTTTGTGTGAGTGTAATTGTGTGTCTGTGTGAGTGTTTGTGTGTGTGTGTTTGTGTGTGTGTGTGTGTGTGTACCAGGGGTCTTCATATAAAAACATTAAAACTGTGATAGAAATTACAATAACCATGTCATTGTCTTGTAACATGTTAATATTGCCGATAATTATGTCAAGACTGCTAAGCACGTAGCATCGCGGTGCAGACGGACACTGTGGCTTGATAATGATTGGCGTTGTTTTGTCCATCAAGAATGATGATGACCATTCATGTCATCCAGTTGGGTTGAAAGTATGGAGCCGTGAGTTCTAAGATGGCTTGGATGAAGAATGACTTGCGCGATGAATTGGATTAAAGTGAGGAAGAGTTGCGCAATTCGTAGACCTCACTCTCTCGCCTGAGTCCATCTGAATTCAGTGGCAGGACAAGTCAAGACGACTGGAGACGAATATAGGTGCAGTGGATGACCAGGGCGCTCTACGTGCCTTGCCGTGCTCATTACGTTCCACAACGCTTTGCAGGTAAACGCCGTCTTGCCCGGCGTTTCAGGAATAATTTCTTCCGCGCAGTCTGCCGGATCCTGTCTTTACATGCTGAGTAGGCATACCCTAGTTCATCGCTTGGTTTGACACCAAATCGGCTACCCGCGCCTGGTTTAGCCAACCTCTCACAGCTGTTGCCCGGGGGGTGGCCGCTGTCGCATGCTGACAGCTACTAGGAGCCACAGGCGTGAGCTGGGTGTCAGGCTTGGACCAGTTGGGGATGGGTACGTCATCCCCCACTTTTGAAATGCACCAAGCGTTTGTGAGATGAGTAACAAGGTGACACCTATAGAATATCATCAGCGAATAAAGGTCCAGTTTGGTGATGCTTCCTTGCCAGTCCAGCAAGAGTAAGAGTGGAGTAGGAAGATTCAAAACGTCGTGAAGTCTATGAGAGACATGTTCGTCCGATGAAGAGGTACGGGAAGAGGTGCATGAGTGGTTACACACGAGACCACAAGAATTTGTTTTCTACTTTATCGGCGCTTGAGGACTTGCATTGACCACCGGAGTAACATCGGAAATTCATACATGTAATCTGTACTTTTCCAGGATAATTTCACGAACAAAATAAAACAAGAAATGTGTAAGGTTTTCATGTGAATCCCTCTAGTATAGACAGACGCATACATATTTATACATGTTTATGTGTGCGAAATATATATATATATATATATTCATTTGGCACCTTTCCGTCTTGACAGACGATAGTTTGGTACATTGTGCTTCAAAAAGGCTTAATAACTACGACCCATGGCGGTGGCGAGTGTGGCTGGTAAGGCCAATTCTTGCTGCAAATGGTTTGCCCACAGTAGATGTGAAAACATGGTCATTTCCACCATTTTGCACCATCTTACGTTTCTCACGCTCTGTGTGTGCTTTATCTGCAATCATTTTCTTTTTTGTCTTTATTCCATTTCTGATAGTTGCCCTCCATGCAACACGTTCAGCGGCGACTTGCTCCCAATGTGCATTATTTATGCCTGTATCAATCATGTCCCGCTTACACACATCTTTGTATCGTAGTAGAGGCCGACCCTGAGATCTCCTACCCATCTGTAATTCACCAAGAAAGATGTCCTTTGGTATTCTACCATCATCCATCCTCCTAACATGTCCTATCCATCTAAGTCTACGAAGACTGAGCATGGAATACACCGTCACACAACCTGATCTTTCCAATACTTCAGTATTTGTAATTTTGTCTTGCCACTTAATACCAAGTATACATACATACATCATCATCATCAAGTGCCGTGCCAGCTGGCGTAGGCGTTCATGGCTCTCCACAGATCTCGGACTTTGGTTTTCTGGATCAACTCTGCTGCTGATATTCCTCCATGCCACCGTCTAAATCCATCCAGCATCATTTCTCTTGGTCTGCCTCTGCCTCTCTTCCCCTCGATCTTTCCAGTTGTTACGATGTTCTCCAATGCCTCTCTTCTCATCACGTGACCGAAGAAAGATGTTTGTCTCTGTCTTATTGTTGTATATAATGTTCTAGTTTCATTAGCCTGTTTCAGGCAGTCATCGTTAGTTACTCTGGCAGTCCAGGGAATTCGCAACATTCGTCTCAGGAACCACATCTCTGTTGCTTCTAATTTCTTCTTACTTTGTTCATTTACATTCCAAGATTCACTGCCATACAGCAAAACTGGTTCTACATAGCATTTCAGCACTTTCTTTCTTACATTCAGTGATAGTGACTTATTGCACAAGATACTCTTCATTTTCTGAAATGTGGCTTTTGCCAGCCCTATTCTGCTCCTAATCTCTGTTGTACATCTTCCATCTGATGTTATAAATGCCCCTAGGTATCTAACATTATCCACTTGGTTAAGGATTTTTCCTTCTATTTCTATGTCACATTTTGGTGACACCATTTTCTTTGATATTACCATTGTTACTGTTTTCTTGATATTCAAGGAGAGTCCTTTCCTTGTAATCTCTGTTACTTCAACTTCTAATAATTGTTGTAGGTCTGTTGAATTATCCGCCACCAATACTGTGTCATCTGCATAGCGTATATTATTTATATTATAACCTCCAACTAGTATTCCTGGCATCTCTTTGATCTCTCTCATTATTACTTCGCTATACAGGGAGAAAAGATCTGGTGACAAGACACACCCCTGTCGTACTCCTAGCTTTATCTGTTCGTAACTACCCTCTTTATTTCCCATTTTAATTGCTGCTACTTGGTTCCAGTAAACATTCTTTATTATTCTTAAATCTTTTCCATCAATGTTGATATCTTCCAACATTATAATCAGTTCATCATGTTTTACTTTATCAAATGCCTTAGTATAATCTATGAAGCACAAATATATGTCTCTCTGTTTCTCTATTGACCTTTCTATTAGTGTCCGTAATGTATAAATTGCATTGTTTGTGCCCTTTCCTTCCACAAATCCATACTGTTCTTCACTAATTTCCATTTTTATTTTCTTTTTGATTCTTCTCATTATGATTCTGAGTAAAAGCTTAGTGATATGGTTTATGAGGTTAATTGTACGAAAATCTTCACAATCAATTGCTCCTGGTCTTTTTGGTATAGCTATAAATACAGATTTCAGCATATCACTGGGTAAATATCCACTACTGTAAATATCATTCAACATTTTCGTTAATAAATCTACTCCAAATTCTCCCAACACTTCTAATTCTTCTATTGGGATTTCATCTGGCCCAGCTGTTTTTCCTTGTTTCATATGTTTCATAGCGTCAGCGACTTCTTCTTTCAGAATAGGTGGACCTTCTAAGTTACTATCTTCTGTTAATTCTTCCCTTTCTCCGTCATATAATTCTCTTATATACTCATTCCACCTCTTCATTATAGCACCTTCCTCTAATAATATCTTTCCTGTTTTTGATTTCAATTACCATGTATTTATTCTTATTTTTCTTCCTGTAAGCTCACTGATTTGTCTGTACATATTTTTTTGTATCATTAATGGAATTTAATTCAATTTTTTTGCATTGCTCTTTTAACCAACTTTCTTTAGCCTTCCCACATTTATCTTTTATTTCTTTATTTATCTTAGCGTATTCTTGTTTGTCATTTTTACTCTGTTTTCTTTTGTCCATCAGTTTTAAGATTTCTTCATTCATCCTTTTTTTCTTAGCTATTTTGCCTCTCTCCGGTAATACTTCTTTGCTAGTTTGATGAATGGAGTCCCTTAACATTTCCCATTGTTCATTTATATTCTGTATTTTAGCTATCGCATTATACCTATTTTTCACAGTCACTCTGTATTGTTCTTGCAGTTCTTTATCTATTTTCAGAACCTCTTTATTAAGTCTCATGTTCTTAACCATTTTTATCCCTCTCTTTAATCTTACTTTTATTTGTCCACATAGTGGTACATGATCACTATTACAGTCAGCACCAGGCATTGTCTTTACATTAATTAAAGCATTTATAAATCTTTTATTAATTAGTATGTAGTCAATTTGGTTGCCTATTTTCTTATCAGGGCTTTTCCATGTGTACAGTCGTCTTTTATGGTGTTTAAACCATGTGTTTCCAATTATCATATCATTGATATTTGCCCATTCTATTAGCTTTTCCCCTCTTTCATTTCTTGTACCTAAACCATAATTCCCCACTACATCCTCCATTTTCCCCTTTCCTACTTTTGCATTAAAATCACCAAGTATTATTTTTATTTCTTGTGATCCAATTTGAGCCATCACCATTTCTATTTCGTCGTAAAAGTGTTGTATTTCTTCATCACTACTGCTTGTTGTTGGTGCATATACTTGTATAATATTTATGTCTATTGGTTTGCCTTTGATTTTTACCATAACTACTCTATCTAAAATACACCAGTATCCATTAATTGACTTGGCTGTTTTTTCGTCTAATATTATTCCTACACATTTTTCATGTGTATCTCCTCCATAATAAATTATTGTGTGATTGTCAGCTATAATTTTGCCCGATCCCTTCCATCTCATCTCACTGACGCCTAGTATATTCATTTTCATGATATACATCTCTCTTAGAACATTGGTCAACTTTCCTAGCTCATTTAATGTCCTAACATTCCATGTTCCTACTCTAAATTTATTTATTTTAGTTATGATTTTGCCATCAGTAGCTGGATAACGGTCTGGTGTCACCTGTGGCTCACGACTGTCCCTACCGGACGAGGATGTCCTAAGACAGCCATTAACGTCGTTCACTAACTCTGATATATGTTTTGCCATGAAGTCTTGGGAAGATAATGTGGTGGTTTCCCCTTGCCTTCCACATTCACATGGTGGTCTTTTTACCTCTGCCTTTGACAGCCATTTCCGACTGTAAGGACAAGTGAGTGCCCTGCTCTACTCAGCTGCAGAGATGTCCACTTATTCCGGTGGATACTCGGTCCCCAGAGCTGTGTTAGCCACACCGTGGTGTGTTTCCATCCTCTACCGCGGGGACGTGCAGTTGGGATTTTCCCTTCATAAAGTTATGGTCTATGACCAAAACTCTCCAGTACTTTTAGAGGACAAACATACATACCAAACATATATACACACACACACACACATACACACACACATGCATACATACATACATACATACATACATACATACATACATACATACATACATACATACATACATACATACATACATACATACATACATACACACATACATACATACACACACACATACATACATACACACACACATACATACATACATACATACATACATACATACATACAGACAGACATACATACATACATACATACATACATACATACATACATACATACATACATACATACATACATACATACATACATACATACATACATACATACATACATACATACATACATACATACATACATACATACATACATACATACATACATACATACATACATACATACATACATACATACATACATACATACATACATACATACATACATACATACATACATACATACATACATACATACATACATACACACACAAACACAGACTCGCACATGCACACCTAAGCGAGAGAGATAGAGAGCCAGTGAGAGAGAGAAGGAACGAACGAACGGTCTTTATTTTTAACGGGTAACAAATTGGGCACTCAGGCCCGTCTTACAATCGGCCCTTCATATCACTCATCTTTAGTTCATCAACCGTACATAATACATTCACATTGAAAAAAAAAACATTGTCAAAAGCATGTTGTAAACAAAAACAATGCATATTAGCATGTTATGAGACACATCTCCCACCCACTCACCTAACCATCCATCCACCCACACACTCATCCCCCATCCACCCACCTCCCTCATCCACTCACACACACATCCCGCACCTGACTCCACACACAATCCCTGGCAGACATACATGCTCCCACCCATCCCTCATATCCCAACACACACACGCCCACTCACACACACATCTCCCACTCACCACACATCTCACACATAGATCCCCTCCCACCCACACACCCCTAGGCACATATACATGCACCCTCCCACCCATACATCCCCACCTACACACACATTATCCTCCCACCAACACTCACTCACCCACATATACTCCACCACCCACCCACATACCCTTATCACCCAGCCAAACACACATCCCCCAACCACACACTCCCCTCCCACACATATCAACGACAACCCACACATCCAGCACCTACCCACACAAAAAAACCCTCACCCACCCACAGTTCCCCCTCTTTCACAACCCCCACCTACACAATCTCTCACAACCCAGCCACACATCCCGAACCCCCATACACATCCCTCAACCTACACATACTAACCCACCCACATATCCTCCACCCACCCACCCATCTCTTAACCACACACCCCCACCCACACTACCCCACCCACACACACATTTCCCCACCCATCACACTTCTCCCTCACACACATCCCCAATCCTCAAAAATACCACCAACCCACTCACATCCCGCAACCTATGTATACCCCCACACACATCCCCAACCCACACACAACCTTCAATCACTCACACCCACACATCCCCACCCATCAATACATACATCTCCCATCTACCCATCCACACTCACACACTCCAACCATCCATCCAAACACACATCCCCCACAATCACATACATCCTTTAGAGGGAGAGAGAGAGAGAGAGAGAGAGAGAGAGAGAGAGAGAGATGGAGAGAGAGAGAGAGTGAGAGAGAGAGAGAGAGAGAGAGAGAGAGAGAGAGAGAGAGAGAGAGGGGGGGGGGGTCAGAAATAGAGAAGTGCAGACACACACATTATATGTCGTACTAAAGCAATTGAAATGGAACTGTGGTGCTGGGAGCTTGATTAACTGGACTGATGTTACATATCACATTAAATCCAAGGATGAACAAACACAACAGTTTGTAGAACAGGTTGGCTGAAAATGATCTGTTTACCCCGCGATGATACTTCCCAAGTTCCTTTAGTACATTGCCACTTTATACACATATGGTCTTTATGGTAGTGAACATCCCCATCCTTGTATTCCCGCCCATCCCTATGACAACCTGGAGAGTACAGAAACATGTGTTTATTTTCGGCACAAGTCTAACATGTCGTGCGCGTCATAAGGTAAATAACTAATGTGTTGTTTATGCATACGTGTCAATATAGGTCACACCCAGGAACATGTTTACCACAGCAGCTGCTGAAATAATTATGTCGTAAATGTAATCTCGTGTGTTTATCTGTGCAGTGTCAAACAAACAAGTAGGCTTAGACCACACATGTTCCACAATCACATTAACAAGTTTGTTTGTTTGTTTGTTTGTTTTTTCGCTTATCCTTTACAGGACATCGCTGTCAACATCAGCATCTTTTAACTGATTTTTGATTTCTTGGCAAGATTACGCTCAGTAGTTTGCTATTGATTTCTGAGCGACCGGCTCACATACCCCGTAAGTTACCGACGCGGAGAGAACCGCTACTGAGTCCCACACACTTCACGTTACTGGTGAGCGTATACGGGATTACGGAGAAAGACGTGTAACGCCTAGCCTAGGGAGACCGGCACGCGAACAAGTGTTATCATGTAAATTCCCGTTCACTGAACATTGAAATTTCGGAATATAAAACGGAGCAAAGCAAACATCACGATGATCCTTGCATGGCGATATGTCGTCCTTCTGTGCAGGTGGGAGGTCCCATCAGGCGATATATTATTCTTCGTCACTGAATAATTTAACAACAGACCAAGGACGAAATTTATCATACTGTAATGCAATTTAAAAAAACAAACAAACAAGCAAACAAACAAACAAACGAACACACACAAAATGAAAGAGACATTGATTGAAACATAATATAGTAAACAGCATATTCACGCCAATCGCACGTTACCAGTGTCAATCTTGGACATTATTCAAATTAAACTTACAGAAAATCAACACTTGTCAGATGAGATGCGTGAGGAGAGCTGCCAACTTAACTATCCGAGTAAGACATGTTGAAATCAGACATATCATCACCGTGTGCCACATATATTGAACGAAAAAAGATCAAATGGTTTGGAAATCTCGCCCATCGGGTACTGACACGCCATTTATTCTTCCCCACGCCGCTTGACGGCTAAAGTGTCAGATGAGTGACGTGGTCAATATGACATCGGCCGACTTGACTTCCCAGAACAATTTCTGGTACACACGTTAGACTGTGTCAACTTGAAGTGTCAGGCCACGGGGGTTTGAACCTATGACAGTCGGACAGGCAGGTAAGTGTTCTAGCCACTGCGTCACCCCTGTAGTAGCCTCCTGTTTAAAATACAAAGCCTTGATGCAGTTTCCTGCTGTAGGTTTGTCACGTGCAGGGACCAGTCCACTGTGTACGCCTGAGAGCATGAAAGAACAGGTGAGCAAGTTTTCTATCTCGTAGATAGCGGCGAGCTGTGGAATCCAACCAGACTTCTTAGCTCCCAATGAACTACACAAACATGCCGACCCTGCCATGTAATAGTCCCCGCTAATACAAAGACTGGGTATGTCACACAGTACAAACGCTGATCTCTAACTGGAGTGGGAACACTGTATTCATTATTGCATATATATATAAACTAAGTCATAGACAACAGGCTGCGCATTGCACTCACTGTTTAGCATATCCCGCTGCATCCCTCGGCGTGTATTATTATAGTTATATATTAAATGTAATGGATACTTGAATTATTTTGGTTTTACTACGTAACACGAATAGCCATGGGCACTGTTGCAATATGGATCATTTGTTATACCCACGATAATCGCAGACTCACTACTATGTCTTTCTGTTTACACAACAGGGAATTTGAAAGTAGTATGGCGCAAGCTTCAGCGTATTTCATTATTTGTTTATTGTTCGCAAACGAAACAGTTCAAGTGTTAGGACATATGTTTCTTTTGAGGTAGGTTTAGATCGCTGACAATGATGTTTGGTGATATCAGTTTAATACCTACTAGATTGTATGAAGCAAGATGAAAAACATACTGACCAATAAAAAGATGTCAATTGAAACGAGAAAAAGAGTGTTGAGGTGCTACATAGAACCTGTACTTTTGTATAGATGTGAAGCTTGGACAATGAGCAGTCAAGCTGAAAAACATCTGATGGCTGTAGAAATATGGTTTTTGAGGAAAATGCAAAGAATACCATGGACAGCCAGAAAGACCAATGAACAAGTCCGTCAAGAAACAAATGAAGATCGTAAACTGATTAGAGACATTAGATGCAGACAGTCAAAATATTTTGGGCACGTTATGAGAAGAAATGAATTGGAGAACTTGGTAACAACTGGTAAGATTGAAGGGAACAGACCAAGGGGAAGACCTAGAAGCAAATATCTGGATGCCTTGGCCTCGTGGCATGGTCGAGACAGAAACACTGAGCTGATCCACGACTCTGGTGATCGAGTGAGATGGCAAAACATGACCACCCACGCTTACCGGCATTGCACATGATGGATGGATGGATTGTCTGGTCTGGTTTGGAGTGTATACTTTTTCTGTTAGTTTGTCGGTTGGATGTGTCAGTTTGAAAGTTCCATTATTTAAGGACATTACTTTGAATGTTAGAAGTATACATTAGTAGTAGTCCCTCGAGTTTAGATGCCAGTTCATTGTCTTTTATGTAAACAATTACAACACTAGTTTTTACAAAATACAATTACCATAAACAGGATTTTGAGGGGAACAGCCTTCGTCTAACCAAAAAGAAAGAAAATGGAGCAGTACAGAAACAACAAATGTTACTACAACGTGTGAGTTTGTAACAATGTAGGCTGGTCCACAGTGCAGTCGAGATCCATGAACACAGATGTGCCCATGATGGATTGTAGTTATAGTATAACGGTAAAGACACACAGAAAGCTTTTGCTCTGCTCACCGCGGGTCAACAATAGAAGGGTTTACATATACACAACTACACTCTTACTGTTGACTACACATTAGTGACAATAAACTGGGTTGTTATATCACGTATCGTCATATGAAATGCACCCATGAAGAACCCATAATAAATATGACTTCGAGATAGCAAGGAAAAGTAGTTTATTGTGGTATTGGGTTCAATGTAAATTACTGCCCCTGAGATACATGGTACGAGGCAACGCAGCATGGAACAAATATTGTATCGCTACGTATCTTGTTGTGCATAAATACATCTACCTCATATTATAATATGTTATCCAGATAGCAAGGATGAGTGGTTTACTGTGCTCATCGGGTTGTTGTCATAACTTGACAGTTCTTTATAATTTCTCCAGCTTATTTCTTAGTTTCCCCATGATTGGCGCATGACCACTTCTGCAATCTGCCCCTGATCTTATTTTTTTTGCTGAATGGAGAAGTCAATAATTCCATATGTTAAAATATTGCTGCGTAACACGGGACTGAATGGTTGCTTGATTGGTTTGTTCATTAGATGATTAGCTGGCTGATAGGTTGGTTGCTTGGTTTGTTGCTGATAGATTGGTTGGTAGATTGGTTGTTTGGTTGATTGACTGGTTGTTTGATTGATTGATTGATTGATTCGTTTGTTGATTCGTTGCTTGGTTGATTTGTTAGTTGATTGTTGGTTGATTTGATTATTAGTTGTTTATTGATTGGTTGGTCTATTTGTTGGTTGATTGAGTTATTGGATGGTGGGTTAATTGGTTGGCTGATTGGATTTTTGGATGGTTGGTTGGTTGATTTGTTGGTTGGTTGATTGATTGGATTATTGGAGGTTTAATGCTTGGTTAGTTGGTTGATTGGTTGGTTGATTATTTGAGTGACTATTTTATTGCTTTGTTGATTCGATTATTGAATGGTTAGTTGGATGGCTAGTCAGTTGTTTGAAGGGTTGGTTGATTGGTTGTATGGTTGGTTGAATGGATTATTGACTGGTTGGTTGATTTCATTATTAGATGATTGGTTCATTTGATTATTAGGTTGTTGGTTGATTTGTTGTATGTTTAGTTGATTGGGTTATTGGTCGGATGGTTGGTTGTTTGTTTTTTTAAATTTTTTTTAAAATTTGGTTATTTGTTTAATTTGTTCCTTCATTCTGTGGTTGGGCTCCCCTGAAGGATGTAGCTGTGTTTCCCAGGTCGGTTGGGCTCTTTAAATGGTTGCATCTGTCGGAGTCAGGCTGGCATTACGACTTGTTTCCCGACCCGGTTCCAAAGAACTATCTCCACTAGAACTGTGTTAGAGATGTCCGTCTCCTCTATAAGTTCACAATTGGCGGGGTGTGTAACCCAGCTACTGGAATCTCACATCAGCGCATAGCCATAATTGGATGTAATCACATCACGAACCAGCACAGTGCACACTTACTGGCTGGAAGTATATCAAGGTCAGGTAATGAATTCTTCTTAGGTGTGGGTATATTATTGCCAAAAAACACAGATTGAAAGACAGACAGATACACATACAACCTACATCTATTTGAGTATTCCCTAAGGCTGAAACTCGGCGGATTTAAATGCTTGGTACATTTGTAGTATGAACAATTGATGGCGACGAGATCATGCTCTTTGTAACATTTGCGACCGTGTCGGCATCCTGCAAAATGAGAATCCTTTCTTGTTTGTTATTTGTTATCAGATTCATCATAACCGTTATAATCATAGTCATCAAAACCCGTCAGAAGATGAGCCAGTCAGAAACCAGGTGTTGATATTATCTGATCCGGTTATCCGCTGTTCTAAATTTCTATGAACTCTGCAACATCAAGATAGTTACATTTGAGGTGTGGGGGAGGGAGGGGGGGGGAGAGTCAAGAGCGTAACTCAGGAGAATGGTCATGAGTAGTCATGTTGTATCTTACCTTCGTTGTCTATACGGCAGTTAAATGTAACTGTTCTGAATAGTATATGTCTTCTTTAGTATTTCCTACGTTACTCTTGGATTTCAAGGGTCTGCTAATGAAGAAGGGATTAAAATAGGAGGTTC
This sequence comes from Cepaea hortensis, assembly GCA_963921405.1. NCBI lineage: Eukaryota > Metazoa > Mollusca > Gastropoda > Stylommatophora > Helicidae > Cepaea > Cepaea hortensis. The sequence continues at coordinate 83,721,452 of OY992888.1, forward strand.
TAGACATCAGTCAGTGGAATAACAATGCAAGAGAGGTGTATGTCAAAATGTATTGAAAAAAAAGTAAACGAGCACTTATGGACTGAATGGTTCGATGTGCAATGAGGATTATCTTTCGACTAACTAACTAACTAACTAACTAACTAACTAACTGACTAACTAACTAATTAACTAACAAACAAACTAACTAACTAACTAACTAACTAACTAATTAGTATTGAAACTCTTCGCTTTATGTTGAAGATGAGTGATGGGCACTAATGGGAATGTCCAGTATAAAGTGAAGTTGGTTGTGGACTCAACTCAATTCAACCTGACTCATATTTAGAATGACACTATCACATAATGTGATCTGCAGATATGACGAATAAAACAATCACACAGTTTTACTAGCATACTCGACAAATAAAACAAACACACAGTTTGATTAGCAGACTCCACGAATGACACAATCACACAGTTTGGTGTGCAGACCAGACGAGTGAAACAATCACACAGTTTGACAAGCAGACTCGACGAATGAAACAATAAAACAGATTGATTAGCAGACCAGAAGAGTGACACAATCACACAGTTTGAATAGCGGCCCCGAAGAATGAAACATTCACACAGTTTAATTAGCAGACTTGACGAATGAAACAATCACAAAATTGGACTAGCAGACTCCACAGATGAAACAATCACACAGTTTGTCAAGGAGACTCGACGAATGCAACGATCAAACTGCTTGATTAGCTGTCTCGACGGATGACACATTGACACAGTTTGATCTGCAGACTCGACAGGTGAAACAATCACGCAATTTGACTAGAAGACTGGACGAATTAAACAATTGAACAGTTTAAATAGAAGACCTGTCGAATATCACAGTTTGAGTAGTAGACACTACAAATGACACAATCACACAGTTTTACTAGCAGACACGGCGAATGAAGCAATCACACGGTTTGACTAGCAAATTCAACGAATGAAATAATCACACAGTTTGACTAGCAGCCTCGACGAGTCAGACTTCTTCCTCTTCTTCTGTGTTCATCCGGAGTGTTTTTGTTTAGACGTTATTGCAGTGTGCCTCGTCATGCACCCTTGGGCCAAACACTTAGGCCAACACATCCGACTTTAGCGGGCGTATTTTAATCAGGTTAACCTTCCTGGGGGACTCTCACTTTTGTAATGCCGTCCACAACCCAGCTGGTCAAGTTGAAACGGTCGAAGACGTTACAGTCAGCCCTCAAGGGAAGGCAGGGAGAGTCCATGGGCATTATCCGTCATGCAAGGAGGATCCCATAATTGAAGAGCCGATACATAATTCTCTTATGCTGGGCTCACCCAAGGAATCGCCACGTCCTGCACATGGCTGATTTAATTCCTCACTTTCATGTATTGGGTATTTCGTTCGCCATAGGCCGCTACCGGCACAAACCAGGAACTTCTGCGGGCGTTTTGTTCAGGTTAGCCTTCTTGGGGGTTTCGAGGGACATTTGACGGTTGTGTTGTCGTCCTCATCTCAGCTGGTCAAATTAGAACGGAAAAAGACATCACGGTCAATTCTCAAGGGGAGGCAGGGGCAGACAATGGACAATCCCCGCCACCCAAGGAGGCTTCCATAATTCCAGAACCGGCACATAGCGCTCTGGTACTGGGCTCACCCAAGGAATTGCCACGTCCTGCTCATGGCTGCTTTAATTCCTAACTTCCTTGTATTGAGCATTTTGTGTGCCACTGGCCGCTCCCCACGCAAACCAGGAACTGTCAGTCTGCAGACGACATCCATTCAACAGACTTTCGCTTCGGACTTCCACGTAATGGATTCGCTAATCCTGCGTTCCATTTCGTTTTAATGAGAGTTTTTCCACCTTAATCTGCAGATGACATCCACTCAACAAGCTTTCACTTCAGACTTCCAGGTAATGGATTCGATAGCCAGGCGTTCCATTTCGTGTTAATCAGACGAAATCCACTCGGCACGCTTTCGCTTTAGACTTCCAGGTAATGGATTCGCTATCCAAGCGTTCCATTTCGTGCTAATGAGATGGCTTTCCGCCTTTGAATACTCTCACTCAATGCGTTTTTGATATAGACCTGCATCGTAACTATTGCGAGCGACTGGAACGCTTTTTTTACCTTTAGTAACGCTCACGGTGTAGGATGCATGTTCTGCCGACTCAGCATCTTACCACCATGCAGCATAGAGCGAGTAATGGCCAGGCCCTCTCATTCGGGGGATATTTAAGTAGAGGCGCCAGCAAAATCCATGAACTGAGAGCCATAGAATAAGTGTCTGGACCAAGCATGTAGCAGGCTAGGCATCTCACCTCCATTGTGCAGTGGGTGAGAATCGGCCCGGCCCTCACATCCGGGAGATATTGACTTAGAGGCGTTCAGCCATATCCCTCAGCTGAGAGCCGTAGAATGCGTGTTTAGACCAAGAATGTAGTGGCATCGCGTGCCTGATTCAGACTTGAATGCAATGGATTTGCTTATCCCTAGCCTTTGACTGCCTGTCCCCAGTCTACCTGAAAGGCTATAGGTGTGTGTCTCTCTTGGTCTGGTTCCTATCCCTTGACGTGTCCGACATGGGAGACCCTAAGCGTAGCTGTGCTTCCGTCGGCATAGCTCTTAGGGTCATTGAAACATGCAAGCCCGTCTACCACGACAAGGTGGAGAGACGTCAGAGACGAGTCAAACAAGAACACAATTTCACTAGAATTTTCGACGAATGAAACAATCCCACATTTTGACTAGCAGACTCGACAAATTAAACAATCACACAATTTGACTAGCAGACTCCACGAATTATCCACGAATAAGTAGAACTCGACAAATGAAACATTCAGACATTTTGACAAGCAGGCTCGACGAATGATACAATTACATAGTTGACTAGCAGACTCAACAAATGCAACCATCACACAGTTTGATTAGCAGACTCGACAATCACACAGTTGGACTAGAAGACTGCACGGATGAAGCAATCACACTGTTTTAATAGCAGTCACGGCGAATGACCCAAAGACACAATTTGATCTGAAGACCAGACGAATGAAACCAGCACACAATTATAACTAGAAGTCTCGACGACATAAGCAATCACAGTTTGGTTAGCAGACCAGACGAATGAAACAATCACACGTTTTTACTAGTACGCCCGACGAATGAAACAATAACATAGTTTGATTAGCAGACTCGGCGAAAGAAACAATCCCAAAGTTTTATTAGCAGGCTCGAAATATTGAAATACTCACAAAATTTGACTAGCAGCCTCGATCAGTCGCTCAATAACACAATTTGAATAGAATACTCGACAAATGAAACAGTCACACAGATTGACTAGCAGACTAGACGAATGAAACAATCCCACTATTTGACCAGCAGACTCGACGATTGAAACAATCATACAGTTTGATTAGCAGACTCCACGAAGTATACAACAATACAGTTTGATATGAAGACTCGGGGAATGAAACAATTACACTGTTTGACAAGCAGACTAGGCGAACGAAAGAATCACTCAGTTTGATTAGCGGACCAGACGGATGAAACAATCACACAGTTTGATTAGCATACCAGACGAATGATTCAATCAAAAAGTTTTACAAAAAGACTTGGCAAATGACACAATTATACAGTTTGATTAGCAGACCAGACGAATGAAACAATTACACAGTTGACTAACATGCTCGAATAATAAAACAACCACACAGTTTGATTAGCAGACTCCACGAAATATATAATCATACAGTTTGGTCTGAAGACTCGAGGCATGAAATGATCACACAGTTTGACAAGCAGACTCGACGAATGAAACAATCACACAATTTGATTAGCAGAGCAGACGAATGAAACAATCACACAATTTGATTAGCAGACCAGACGAATAAAACAATCACATATTTTGATTAGCAATCAAGAAGAATGAAACAAAAACATAGTTTGACCAGCAAACCCGATGAATGAAACAATCACACAGTTTGACTAGCAGACTGGACGAATGAAACAATCACACAGTTTGACCAGCAAACCCGACGAATGAAACAATAACACAGTTTGACTAGCAGTGGAAAAGAATAATAAATAAATAATCACACACTTTGACTGGAAGTCTCGACTAGTCAAACAATAACATAATTTGACTAGAATACTCTACGAATGAAGCAATCACACAGTTTGACTAGAAGACAAGTCGAATGAAACAATCACACAATTTGACTACCAGACTCCTCCTCCTCCTCCTCCACCTCCTCCTCCACCTCCACATCCTCCTTCCCCTAATCCTCCTCTTCTTCTGCTTCTTCTTCTTCTTCTTCTTCTTCTTCTTCTTCTTCTTCTTCTTCTTCTTCTTCTTCTTCTTCTTCTTCTTCTTCTTCTTCTTTGTTCGGCTTGTTGTGACAAGTGCGGAATTCCAACGTGCAAGAAACTCACATTCCACTTACCCTCAGCACCCCAAATATTAATGCGAATTCCAACGATGCCCGACCACCGAAACCTGTTACAGGTCAACAGTGAACAGTTCTTCAGGAGGTGTATTCCCGGCGGTTTGCATTCTCCATCTGCTTCACATCCTGCAACAAAGGAACCGTTCCATGTCTATTCTATTTCATCATTCGTAATATCTGTCTTGGATATATATATATATATATATATATATATATATATATATACATATATATATATATATATATATATATATATATATATATATATATATATATATATATATATATATATATGCCGGTCTCTCTGGCTGTGGGGTTACAACACTTTCTCTCTGTAATCCCGTTTATCACGCAGAGTCTCGCAGCGGAGCGAGAACTGAGGTGGTTCGACCCCCGCTCGTGACTTGCGGATACTGAGCCGGCCGCTCAGAAAGCAATGGCAAACTACTGAGCGTAATCTTGCCAAGAGATCAACAGATAGCTGAAAGATGCTGCTGTTGACAGCTAAGTCCTGTAAAAGGATACGCAAAACATTTATTTATATATATATATATATACTAGCTGACCCTGCCCGGCTTCGCCCAGACCCTGGTGGGAAGCATCTCATTTAATTCATATAAGTAGTCATATAAGTTCCCGTTCTCGTTACCGACTATCTGTCTATCTGTCTGTCTGTCTGTCTGTCTGTCTGTCTGTCTGTCTGTCTGTCTGTCTGTCTGTCTGTCTGTCTGTCTGTCTGTCTGACCCGGCCCGGCATTGCCCAGCTCCTGGTGTGAAGCATCTCATTTAATTTATATAAGTAGTCATATAAGTTCCTGTTCCCGACTGTCTATCTGTCTGTCTGTCTGTCTATCTGTCTGCCTGACCCTGTCCGGCTTCGTTAAATTCATACAACAAAAAAAAGTAACTTAAAAGAACGTTCTTCCACACACCATCCATTATTTTTAATGAAAACTCTTTCTAATCACCTGCATGACTACAGTAACTTCTTAAGCAAAAAAAGATGAGTTACAATGTTATGCATTGTGCATCATTTTTATGAAAACTTTGAAAATGCCTTACAGATTGTATCATTATTTATTATAACTCATATGCCGGTACATAACTATGGACAAAGAGTTTATAAATCTTTGAAAACGATGCCACAATATGACTATAAGTTATACAGAAAAGTTATGCCCCTTGAAATAACTTTTACGAGTTAGATCCCCTGAAATATATGAAATTATGATGAAAAATGAAAAATGAAATAATACTGAGTAAGCAGGCGATTTCACACTAACAAAATATCACAGTTGACAGCTCTGGAATGAAAGGAAGGCGTGTAGAAAATTTCATCTCAATCGGATGGGCCGTTCGCGAGCGAATAAAGGACATACGGAGATACATAAATACATACAGAGATACGCACATCCTAATTTATATATAAGATATATATATATATATATATATATATATATATATATATATATATATTAGTAATAAGTGTTTGCTTGACCTATTCTTTTCTTTATCTATGTGATGCATCTTCTATCTGATGTTATCCATGTGCCCAGATATTTGAATGTTGTACTTTCATAGAGTCCTAGAGTTTAGAATTATGTTATAGAGACAAGCTGCCCCACAAACTAGCTCGCCTCGTATCGGTGACCACTGCTCGTGTTGGTCAACGGCTAATTATTTAACATATTCATAGCTGACCTATAGACACAATATCTAGAGGTCGCTCTACCATCCTCCACCCAGTGGTCGCGCCTAGTAATAGGACAGACTCTTACCCCACGAGTCAATAGAATAAGAATGTTACCCTCTTTTTGCAAGGTCACATTTCCCTGAGAACATTTGAACGTCAAACATCTGTATGCTGCTCCAGGAGGGTTGAAGTCTTGCCCATCTTCATAGATAACCTCATGAAAACAGCAGCCACCTGGTGAGTATAGTATTATGTGCATGTAAGTGGCGAATGGATAAGAGCGCCTCATCTTTAACTCCCCATACGCTGATCGTGAAGTACCTGTCAGTTGGACTAACATGTTGTCTTCTCGTCCTAGACATTGGGAAGTAAATAACAAGTACCTCAGCAATACACATGGATTCGGCTGAGAGCTAGGGACCCTGGTAATAAGGAAAGCTGACTCACATGCACAAATAAATCCAGTGTTGACTAAGCGCGAGTTCAAAGCAATAAACAAAAACAATTAGCACATATATAAATGTGTTTTAGTCCACGTAGATCATATTCTGAGACTGTTTTACCACAGCGGTTGCCCGTAAATTAATAACAAGGGCGGTATAGCAGATGGAGCCACTGCAGTAAAAGAAACCAATGACCGGTGATCACGCTCTGTGCTGTATTGGGTATATGGTGCTCGGGTACTAGCCTCATATATTTACAGACCACTCGACAGTCAGTGTAAGTCACGTGTTCATTATCAACATCTCTCCGGGCGCCTGTTGATCCTCTATTGTTAGTGCTATTATTATTGTTAGTATAATGTCAGGTCTTAGTCAGATATGTCCCGAAGTGCTCATTTATACAGATGGATCTGTTGTAAAGCAGCAGAGAAGTGCGTGGGCATTTACAACCCGTTCAGCGGGCCGAACCGTTCAAGAATCCAGTAGTGCCCACTCTATGACCACGAGCAGCATGACGATGGAGGTGATGGCAGTTACACAGACTTTCATATGGCTGGAATCACAGCATTATACCAACGTGTGTGTACTAAGTGATTCAATGAGCATGATTCAGAAGGTCGAAGCTGGATCAGTATGTAGACAGTGAACTGAGTCGCTGCGGAAGTCGCCTTCATCTTCGTCCCGGGACATGCGGGAGTCGAGGGAAATTATCGAGCTGATAAACTGGCTGGCTCTGCACCCCCTGTAGATGGCCGGCCCATGGATCGTGCCGATGTTATAAACGCCCTTAAAGATATGGCGAGAACAGAGGACTTTGACGTCAGTAAATCCACATCGCTGTCCAGGATGAAAGACTTGGGAGTAAGAATTGGCACGGCCAGACGCGAGAGGTACACCGGGAAAACAAGGCGCCTCGTCAACTAACACAGAACTGGCACTATTAGCCACCGGACGCGGATGCATATGCTGGGGGGGGGGGGGGGTGTCTGAGCACCTATGGACATGACCAGAGTGCAATGAAGATACCCCAACTGATAACTGATAACTAACTTATGTCTGAGCTACCGTATGCCAGTAGCTTGTACTACCTGCTTTCTGTCAGAGGCGAATGTAGGGCGGCGCTCACCAAACCCGACACCCTACGTTGTGCCGACGCTTTCGCGGGGGGGGGGGGGGGGCTTAATTGTGAGGTTACACGCCGTATCCTTCTGCAAGGTCTAAATTGCGTGGTAGGGCAGATCAAGCCCTAAACCGTGAATGACAACTGGTCTAGGATGGAAGCTCCAATAGGCGGACAGATAGAGCATTGTTTTGCTAATCCGGTAGCTTCTGCAGCTTGGTTGTTCCATACATATTGGTGTTACCATTCCTCTGGAGTGAACTAGGCAGGTCGAGGGACGGATCATGCTGCAAGGGCAACACAAGGGCTGTAACATTCAGCCCAAGTTGTGTTCTATTTTTCAAGCACAATGTAACAACCGTCTGTCAAGGCGGCCAGGTGCCAGTATTACTATTATTATTATTATTATTATTATTATTATTATTATTATTATTATTATTATTATTATAAGGCCATGTCAAGAACCTTTACTCCCTCCTGGAAGGGGTAGCCAAATCTGACCATCTGGTCGACAAGCAATCGACTATACACAGCACGACCACGACATCTCGCCTACATAATAGATTGAAAAAAAAAAAAAAACTAGCGCCTATTTGTGAGTGGATCAGTCTCTCTATAAAGGTGTTGGTGATCTGTCTGTGAGTTAATGTATCCATACAGTTTGTCAGTGATTTGTCAATAGGTTAATGTCTCTGTACAGTGTGTTGGTGATTTGTTAGTGGGTTAATCTCTCCATACCGTATTTGTGGTGATTTGTCAGTGAGTTAATGCGTCCATACAGTTGTTTTTTTCCGAGATTTGTCAGTGAATCAGTCTCGCTATCAGTCTGTTGTTCATGTGTTAGTTGATATGACTTCAATCAGTTTACCACTTGTGTTCGGTGGTTTTCTTTTACTATCTATTGCAGAGCTTGCAGAACTCCGCATAGTCTGCAGTCACTGAGTGCGAAGGACTGATGTGTTCACATTCTAAGCACTGTCTTCTGATCCATGCGGTGACGGCTTGGGTTGGTTCCATTCTAATAAATGCCCTCTAATCCATGTTGTGAGGTTTGGGTTGGTCCTCGTCTAAGGCATGTCCTCTGATCCATGTTGTGGCGTTTGGGCTGGTCCTAGTCTAAGAACTGTCCTCTGATCCATGTTGTGACGGTTTGGTTTGGTCCTCGTCTAATAAATGTCTTCTGATCCATGTGGTGACGGTTTGGGTTGGTCCTAGTCTAAGAACTGTCCTCTGATCCATGTTGTGACGGTTTGGTTTGGTCCTCGTCTAATAAATGTCTTCTGATCCATGTGGTGACGGTTTGGGTTGGTCCTAGTCTAAGGACTGTCCAGTGACCCATGTTGTAACGGTTTGGGTTGGTCCTAGTCTAAGGAATGTCCTCCGATCCATGTCGTGACAGTTTGGTTGGTTCTGGTGTAGGGACTGTTCCCCACGTATGGATTGTCTTTAGTTGATTGTTGTTGATGTCTTTAGTTTTAATATAAGAGCAAATGCTGTTGTCCCTGTTGTGTGTAGGAACATGCATGGTTGTTTGTGTTCCATGGGCATAATTCCATCTGAATGTCACAGATTTCTGTTCCCGGTTGAATTATGTTAGTATGTCCGTCTAGTCTTCTTTGGCACTTACGCAAAGCTGATATCTTTTAAGTCGTTTCCTTTATTTTCCAGTGGCAACGACAGAACCATGAAAGGGTGTTTATTCTCAAAGTGGGGTTGAATTGGGCACTCTGGCCCGTTTTCCATGTTGACCTTCTTGTCTTTCTTTCATTTGTTCAAGTATAATTAAAATACTGAGGCACCTCCGAATTCTGTTATGTGTGTCTTCGTTTTCTTAAAGTACTGGTGTCTTCCTTTTTTCTTAACCTCCTAACGCAGCGAACAAGTGGCGAATCGGGAGGAGAGAGAGAGAGAGAGAGAGAGAGAGAGAGAGAGAGAGAGAGAGAGAGAGAGAGAGAGAGAGAGAGAGGGAGAGACAATCTGAGAGACAAGAGATACATAGATAGAAAGACTGATTAGCGAACAAATGCAACTGTCAGGCTTCATACAAAACCAGATCTTCTAAATGTTAAGCGTTATATGTAATAGTAAGCTATAAGTACTTTAATAGCAGTCAACAATGATATGATAAGCACTAAACGTTGCCATATAAAACATGACGGAAAGCTAGCTGGTTGGATGGTTAATTGGTTGTTTTATGTGTTGGTTTGTTGGTTGACTCTTTGATAAATAGGTTAACTGAATGGTTCGTTAATTGGTTGATTAGCTGGTCGAGCGCTTCGTTCTTCCATTTCGTCGTCCAGCCGTTGGTCTATTCATTCTTCTATTCGTTTTTTCATTGGTGTTAATGTTTTGGAAGTCTTATATCCAGATATTAGTTTATATGTACTGGTGTTCAGACGTAAGCGTCCAGACAAGGACGGTAACTCTCGAAGTGGGTTTTTTTTTTTTTTTAAATTCGCATATCCTTTACAGGATAAAGTTGAAGAAAGTCAAGTATATAACAGGAAACACTAAATATGATTTGTGTTCATTGAGTAATGACAAGGAAATACAAAACAAATTCAACATAGAAGTACAGAACAGATTTGAAATTTTGTCTGATCTAGAGATCCTATTCCAGGATGTCGATGATCAGTGGGAAACGTTGAAGAATTCAATCAATGTGGCTGCAGAAACAACTATTCCAAAATTAAAGAAGGTGGGTCGTAAGAAATGGATGACTGAAGAAATTTTACACCTCATGGAAACAAGAAGACTCAACAAAAATAATTCTGTCAAATATGAAGAAATTCACAGACAAGTCAGAACATTATGTAAGGAGGCAAAAGAAGCATGGCTTGAGGAAAAGTGCTTAGAAATTGAAAGTCAACACAACAGTCAAAATACCAAATTAGTGCACAAAAGAATTCAGGAACTTACTAATAAAAGAAAAAGTACATCAACAGGGTGTCTAATAACTGAAGATGGCAAAATCATAATAGAAAAAGACCAGATTCTACAGGTATGGACAGATTATGTGAAACACCTTTATGATGATAACAGAGACAAACAGTATGATATTAGATTTAATAATGAAGGACCGCCTATTTTGGAGATGGAGGTTCGAAATGTTCTTAAGCATATGAAAGCTGGCAAGGCCCCCGGTGCAGATAACATCACATCAGAAATGATTAAAGCTTTAGAAGAATTTGGACTAGATCAAGTCACCAGACTGCTGAACACATTATATGATACTGGAGATATACCTCCTGAATTATGTAACTCTATATTTATTGCAATCCCAAAGAAATCAGGAACCTTGGAATGTGATCAACATAGAACAATTAGTACAGCATTCCCATTATTGTCAGCATCCCCAATAAGGCCTTACAGGAGTAATGAGTTAACACTAGTCTAGTAGAGAGACACCAGACAGGGAAGACACCGAGTACTATTAATAGCCTCACAAGGAGACACATTTGTTTCAGACCAGAGGTCGATAAGTACAGATGAGCGAGGGCTTTCCCCAAGCAATTGGGTTGCTGGTCCTTGCGAGTAACCGTGATATGCCAGGTTACTCGAACTCACCAGCCGGCGTGCTGGCAAGACCAGGCACGCAATAATAGCTACTGCACGGAGAGTAAAGTGTCCGTGCTTGTCCACGCAATGTGTAGCGTGTGGACAGACTGACTGGAGACGGTAGAGAGAGCAGACGTATCCTTGACCAATGCGATAGCTTTCTAGGCCATAGGCAAACATAGGGCTGTTCATTTAGATTGTGTAATGCTAGCATCATCTATCATCACGTTGATGTATTCATATTGTGTAATGATGATGAAACCTAACGCTCGTAGAGCCATTCAAATGTCGGCTCTGAATAAATTGCATTCCTTTCGCAAATGTCATGAATTGTTATTTCGTGCAGTGCGAAAGTAGCGGAGTCTTGAAAAGCTGCAGCGCACAAGTCACTGACAGGCTAGACCCCGAATTGGTGTCAGAACACAGCGAACCAACGCCAGCAGTACAATAACTGTCAGATTTCAGTGAACGTTTCTGAGCAGGCATAGCAGGCAGTTGTGGTAATTTTCAACGATCAGTTAACGCCAACATGCAAGTGGTATTATAAACCACTGAACGAACACTGGCTATCGATTGATATTACAAAAGTCTGTACCAGAATTAATGCAATGCACGTTTAAACTTTATTGCGGTGTGATATATTGCAAAGTAATACAAACTTGTTGTGATACATGCTATAAATTAATTTTTTTTTCCGTGTGGTGAATTATACGATCGCCAATTTGTGGAGTGTGAACCACAATTGAGTCAAATTAGATCGGTAAGTGTGAAATTCTACCAATATTATTTAGAAAGTGTGTTATTATACTAAAAGCAATTGAAATGTATAAAATCATCAGTGAACATTACCATCGTAAACACCGTGTACATTTCATTGCGTGTGATACAGCCATCAATGTCACCATTCTACGAAATCAGTAAATAGATTAGCGACGAACTGCAGCCTAGAACGAAGGTACGCCAGAGTCAAGCGGCGAAGACAAGACGACATTGACGGCCATACGACTAATCATCTCATTTATCATCTAACAATCATTCAGACGATCATATCATTCATCATTAATACCATTTATCACACCATTAATAGGTGTACCGACAATGAGCTAGAGAAACTAGCAGACATGTACAACAACAGTATAGGGGGTGCTAGCATCAAGGAGGAATGGTTACACAGCTATCTGATTCCCTTGCCGAAGCCTGACAAAGACCACAAAAAAAAATTCAGGGATATCGAATTATAACCATGCAGAATACAATAGGCAAGCTGCTGGAGAAGGTAATTGCCAAGAAAATATCAAGCCAACTAGAGAGGCAAGGTGTTTTCCCACCCACCCTGGGTGGGTACCGTCCACAAAGGGACACCTGGACACAATGCAGCAGTCTTTGCCCAGGATGTCTATGAAGGTTTCCACTCAGGCACTGAAACCTTTGCTGCAGCGATTGATCTTGAGGACGCATACAACAGAGTACCACTGGATTTTTTAATGTTTCAGCTTCTCGAACTAAACATAAGTCCATTCCTCCTTAGTTGGATCGCTGCAGCCCTCTTCCAACGGAAAGTAGTTTTTAGATGTGGCAGTTGGACTTCGGAACCAACAACAATATATCCTGGCCTACCACAGGGATCACCATTATCTCCGGTACTGTTCAACGCCTACACAGTGAGAATCACCAGTGAGCAGATCACTGGACCTGGCAGGACATTGTCATATGCCGATGATGTTTTAGTGTATCGTCAGGGGAAGGATAGAGAGGAGGTTGCTGTGGAACTACAAACCGAACTCAATCGCATAAGTACTTGGTGTGATGAAGCTGGGGCAATGGTCAACCCAACAAAGGCAACAGTGACTTGGTTCTCGTTGAATAATCATATTGTCAACACTCCAACACCAACTGTAATGCTGTGTTCAGAGATGGTGGAAAGAACGCAGGCAATGAATTACCTGGGGATACGGTTTGATCGAAGCCTTGCTTATAATGTGCACATAGACCAGGTGATAACAAAGGCCAAGCGGGGTTTGGCAGCGATGCGGGTGATGGCGGCAGCAAACTGTGAGCAGCGCCATCTATGTCTTCTGTACGAGGGGTTGGTCATGTCTGTTTTGGAGTATGCAACGGCAATCCTGACTCTCAGCCATAAGCAGATAGAACGGATGGAAAGGATACAGAATGAAGCTATGCACATTATTCTTGGATGTACAAGAGATACAGCATGCAGGGCGATGCGCTACCTTCTTGGGTTTCCAACCATTGAAGAGAGAATACAAGATTGCAGGGCACGCGCCTACCTCAGAATTAACGCAAACACACAACATCCACTGCATAGTGAAATTAGGAAGGTGAAGGGCAGCAGGTTAAAAAGAGGACGGTCGTAGATGGGTCAAGCCGAAGACATTCTTCAACAGGTGTGTTCACTTGAGGACTTAGAACCTGGCGAGGAGTGGGTGCAAGTGCCAATAGACTTCTGCACATCCTTTTCAGTTTGCATCCAACTTGACAGAAAATGCAGACAAGAAAATCCGGCTGCTGTTGAGGCTGACGTACAAGCGTTGATTTTCGAGAATTCGCTAGACGGTGACGCGGTCATCTACACAGATGGGTCGGTCGTCCGACATGTGAGAAGCTCATGGGCCTTTACAGCTCGGGCCGGAGGGAGAATTGTGAAGGAGGACTCTGGTGCTTTTACTGAAACCACAAGTAGCCTGACCATGGAAGTCATGGCAGTAAGTAAATCAATAACATGGCTCGAGACACAGACATTCACTAGGGCTTGTTTCCTTAGCGACTCAATGAACATGATCACGAGGATAGAGGAGGGGTCGATCCGAAGAGAATGGTTGCTGCCTCTGGAGCGGTCTCGACTGGCAAAGATTAGTTTCATCTTCGTGCCAAGGCATGCGGGAGTACAAGGAAATGAGCGGGCTGACAAGCTCGCAGGTGAGGCTACTGTGGAGGGCGGACGCGCCATGGACCAGGCTGACATTCTGAATGCTCTACGAGAAGTGAGACTTTTGCGAGAACCAAGTGATGACTGTGAATCTACAACAATGGCCAGACTGCGAGAGCAGCAAATTAAAAGAGGTGTGGCCAAACAAGAACACTACGCAGGAAGCCAAAGAAGATTGATAAACCAACACAGAACTGGCGTCGTTAGCCGCTACACGCTGCGGGATTTGCTGAGGAGGGGATCCGAGCACTTATGGACTGAATGGTTCGATGTGCAATGAGGATGATCTGTCGACTAACTAACTAACTAACTAACCATTTATCACTATTTAGCACATTTTCATTCATCATTCGCATGAAATAGGAGATTGTATTAACAACTTGATGAAATATGAAATATTTGATAAAATATGATGATTTATGAGCTTGTATTGACAACTTAAGCGTGTGTCTAATTTTTGCTGCTCTACTAACAAGAAGCAGCCCGTGTGTTATCAAATCAAACCAGTGTGCAGTGTGAAAGTCTGCGGTGGAACATCCCAAGTACCGTACTTTCCAACAAATTAGATGAGTATATTTTCCGAATATTTTGGTTTGCTCTAACTTAATCATGCATCTTTTTTTCCAGCGAAAGATGTACATTTACTAACACATCATTGTAAACTATTCTGTGCATATTATTGTATTATCATTTTCAACTAGCATTACGCCACAAAATGGCGTCACTAAATGAATGTATCCAGGCGGGCATCGCCATGGGCCACACTGGAGACAAACTAGAAAAATGGGCGGACCAAAAGTATAAGGAAGAAACAGAAAGGAAAGCTGCTCTTGACAGAAATGAAAGAGCATTAGAAAGGCAACATCAAAAAGAAATGAAAGAGATCGAGGAGGCTACCAAACAGAAACAATTAGACCTAGATTATGCCAACAAACAAGCAGAACAAGTTAATAAACAGAAACAATTAGAGTTAGACCAGAAAAAATTAGAGTTAGAACAGAAGAAATTAGAGTCGGACCAAATTATCAAACAGAAACAATTAGACTTAGAGCATGCGAACAAACAAGCAGAGGAAGCCACCAAACAAAAGCAGATACAAGTAGATTCTGAAATTAGACTAAAGATGAAAGAAATGGAGGTAGATTTTAACATACAAATAGCCTCTAGCAAACAAAAGAGCCAAGAAGAACAGAACAAATTTAGTAAGTACAAGGGCCTTATCAAACCATACACGGAAGGTGATTCGATCAGCGCATGGACTGAAAATATAGAGTTCCAACTAAAAACACAGAAAATACCTTTAGAGGATTGGGCAATGATTTACATGAGGAACCTGTGTGGGGAGCCTTTAAAAGTAATAGAATCCATACCTACAGATCTTAGAAACAATTACCAGTACATACACGATAGGATAATGCAACATTTTCTTTTGGACGCTACTGGTTATCAAATTCAATTCTCACAGATTAAACCAAAAGCAACTGAAACTTTCTTAGACTACATTTCTAACGTGCAGAGCACATTTAAAAAGTGGACCAAAGCGGCTAGGGTAGGTAACAGCTATGAAAAACTAGAAGAACTAATGGTAATGGACAAAGTCGTTTCTACAGTGCCTACCCCTTTTGCTAAATTCTTACAACAATCAGATATTGATTCCATTCAACAATTAGAGAAACGGGGGGTCAGCTTATTTTTCCTCTAATCGGGACATATTTAAAACTACATCATATGACACAGAAATTACAGCTTTTGCAAATAGAGTCCCTGATAGATCCTACAAACAAAAAGACTACAGTAAGAAGGACAAACCATATCAGAAACCACCTCGATGTAATTATTGCAATCTTTTTCACCCAACTTATTCGATGTGTGATAAGAACCCCACATATCCGTCACACCTAGAACAAGTGATAAGTAAGCAAGAAAGCACAAGATCATCGTTTAAACGTGCTGTAAAATGTTATTTTTGTTCAAGTTATGGCCACTATAGCAATAAATGTCTTAGGAGACAGAGAATGAAGGCAAACAACGCAGCCCTCATCGATACATCATCAGACGATGAGAGTGACATAGATCCCGAACTTGTCAATGTATTGCCAACAAATGAATGTCATAGTGTATCGTCAGTAACCGATATTTTAGACTTTAAGACGTGTAAAGTATGCCACCAGTTTCATGTGGAGGGGAGATTGAAATGTGGACACATAATATCATGTTCAAATGAAGAAGCTAATGCAGTATGTGCCTCCAGAGGTAACCTTAAGTTCTACGATGCACAGGTCAATGGTAAACCATGCCAATGCTTAGTTGATAGCGGCAGCATTATACTGGGGTTAAGGAGAGAACTTGCTAGAACAGAAGATTATACGGGTGAATTTGTCAAATGCCGTACTTTCTCGGGAACCATCGAGAAATATCCACTGGCAAAAGCGCATATCAATACCCCGTTCCTTACCGGCACATTTACATGCGCGATCCTCCAAGATCCTTGTACAGATCTTATTTTAGGATGTCTTGATGCAATGAAAGAATGTACAGACGTCAACATAAAAGCCTGGAATGAAACACACATGGTCAACGCTGTAATTAAGTCAGATACAGAAACAAGTTATACTGACTTACAAAATGAAACACTACAGCTACTAACACCAAGTGGTGCAGATACCAACAATACTCGCCAGAAGTTGAGCGAGGCACAAAGCACCGACCAAACACTCACACCGTATTTTAACTTGTTGTGTGAGCGAAAGAAAGTTTC
This sequence comes from Cepaea hortensis, assembly GCA_963921405.1. Classification (NCBI taxonomy): domain Eukaryota; kingdom Metazoa; phylum Mollusca; class Gastropoda; order Stylommatophora; family Helicidae; genus Cepaea; species Cepaea hortensis. Next base: position 83,738,407 of record OY992888.1, read on the forward strand.
TAAAAATTCTTCCTGGTACTTTAAAAAGGTTAACGGAATTCTCATGCGTTATTACACATATAATAACCATGAAATTCAGCAGACGGTGTTACCTGTAACATACCGACAAAAGGTGCTAAAAATCGCACATTCACCACCGTTTGCTGAACATTTGGGCTATCATAAAACGCGAGCCAGAATTCTATCACAATTTTACTACCCGAAATTCTGTTCGGACATAAAATCTTTCTGTCGCTCTTGTACTGTGTGTCAACATCGTGTACGAAAGAAAAAGCATGTAAACACAGAAGTGCAACGGTCAGTGATAGCATCTAGACCACTGGAGAGTATAGCGGTCGATATTACTGGACCCCTAACGCAGGTGTCGAGTAATGGAAACCGTAACTATCCAAACAAGTGTACTAAAACGATTCACCTTAAACCAAACCAAAAGGTTGTGATTCAACTAACTGATAAACATAATATGGTACTAACATGTTGCCAAGGGCCTCTCAACGTTGAACTCAAAATATCAGATGCGGATCATGAAATATCGATAAAAGAACACTTAGAGATATTTCATATCAACATCCTGAAACCATACGTTTCACAACAAGTACAACAGACAGACGAACAGATTGCACCAACACCAAGCAATGAGACGACAGACATACATAACTCAACTTCACTAGGTAGGGCGACACACAACAGTGACAACGCAAACACACTTAGCCAGATAACAGCACACACAACTAGTAGCACAACAGTATTGGACGAGATGGAACTACCAGTTCCTACAGTAAACGCAACTGTGACGAATATCTCGACATATAGAAATAACATATGCAGTCAGACGAAAGACGGGACAAAACACCTACTGAAACGTCGACAAGTCTTCGACAGGTTGAGATTGTTTGGACTCACAGCGAAGCCGTCCAAAATAGAGTTGGGCATGAAACAAATTGACTTCCTGGGTCATACCATCTGCAGGGGCCAATTGAAAACTGATGACAGAATCGTCACTAAGATTCTGAATTTAATAATGCCAACGACCAAGAAACAGGTCCGACGTATACTGGGTCTGGTAAACTATTATAGTAAATTCATTCCAAACCTGGCGGAAATCACCAGTGTTTTTTCTAACATCTTAAAAGCTTCGGCTAAGTTATCTGTAAAAGATGCACGATGAATTAGTGCGTTATCGAAATTGAAACATTTTTTCAGCGTTCCACCTATCCTTCGTATGCCTAATCCAAAACTCACTTATTTCTTACGCACAGATGCGAGTGCCATATCCATATCTGGAATACTAGGACAGTTCTACAACGGGACGTTCCACCCCGTAATGTACATAAGTCGCAAGATTACTCCTACTGAAGGAAGATACTCAGCATCAGAATTGGAGGGCCTTAGTTTGATCTATTGCGTGAGAAAGTTTCACCGATTTTTGGCAGGAGCACAGTTTGTAATCCAATCCGATAACTCTCCATTGTCTGTGATGCAATCTGGACATCCTACCAACAATAGAATTTACAGGTGGGCTTTGATTCTCCAAAATTACACATTTACCATCCAGCATTTAAAAGGGAGATTAAATACGATTGCAGACATTTTGAGTCGTCCTTCATCCATTCAAATACCTGAGTTGCAGGAAGGAATCGACCATACACCACCAGAAACAGTGACACTGTAATGTTAGATAACCAATTGCCATATGTGGTGATTAAGACATATCGTAAGTGCGTTACCACCGCCTGATATATAACTTGTGTGAATAGAACAGTGCTATGAAAAGTGTAACGAACAGACGCAGAATTAACATGCGCTGACACACACATAAGTTAGATTATGGGAACTAACGCCAAGAGGACAGCGAACCCAGCTTAGACCCCGAATCTAGAATATATTGAACCAACGCTTAGACCCCGAATAACAGTCTAGGGTTAGCTATGAACCTACATAATGTAGTAGGCAACTGTATTAATACACTATCCGTCGAGGAGAGCATAAAAGACTTTGCCGGAATGAACTATGTTAGAATAGTCTACAAAGATATTCGCTCCATCTTCACAACGCAGAGGAGGACGTCGACTTAGTGTAAATAGATATAGAAATGTAACTGTGATATATATACATTATTATTTTACTTACAGTATCTATAACTTCATTTTTTCTATTATTTATTCTATTGCGAATTGTGTAAACGCATATATAACGTTATTTTCTTATTTATTAGTTAGAAATCACCATCATTTAATGAATAATCCATTTATTAAAACATCCATTATAGAATTACAATTATTAGATCTTATATTAGTTAACTAACTTATAATCATAATCATTTATACATCCATTTAGCTAATATATCATTTCAAAACTAACACCAATCATTTAGAAATTAATATCATCTTTTTCACAAATAACATTTAAGGTAATTAACACATTTTTCTTAAATGAAAGTAGTAGTAAATTATTTCCCTTGAGGGTAATTTAGGTTAGGACACCAATTTATGGAAGTTACTATGACAGGATCGGTAACAAACAATCCTTATAACTATGTATATTTTTTGTACAGACATGACGCGTGCAATCAGAACGCACAGTCATTTGGCGTGATTACTGTTAAAATTTCAGCCAATCGTTTATTGTATATATATATTGTTTATGTATGTAATACTATGAAACATATTTTAATGACGAGAGAATGATTGAGTGAAACAACAGTATGAAAGGGAATGAAAGATGAATGAAAGAAGAGAAAATGCGATGAGAGAGTGCAAAAACTTAGTAAACATTGAAAGCAAGAGAGCGAGACAGCGGAAAATTTTTTTTTTACACTGCTGAAAAAGTATTACTTGACTTGTCTGTGTCATCTGTGTTTTCAATGTGTTGTCGAGGTTTTTATATGTGTTACAGCCACACTTTAACAGAGTATATAGAGAACGTACTTTGAGCTTCAGAAAACGGAGTTGTGGTCACAAATAAAAATAACGAACGTTTGTAACCACAATAAACCGATTTGCGGCGCTCGAAGGAACACACACAGTTAGTACACTAACGCATACACATGTTAGAGAGTTAAGTACACTTTAGTTTATTAGAAAACACGCAAACAAACAGGAAAACGAACACATAAAAGTTGCACACACCAATCAGTTCAAAGAACAATAACTCTAAAATTCAGGGGACACAATAAATAATTAGAAACCTAAATGTAACAGTGAATATAGCTTTTTCACATGCGGAAGCAAGAAGGTGAACAGTATGGCTGTGTGTATAGAGTTGGAGGGGATATTAAAGGGAACATGAACACTTGGTGCTCATGTGTTGTACTCATAATAGAGTCAACTAGTGTGTGGGTTGTCATTTCGGGCAATAGGAGGAACAGGTCAAGACGGAAGTCAATAGGTGGAAGTCAAAAGACATAGGGTCAAACGACAGAAGCTAGGACATAAGTCATAAGACAACGGTTTCCGGTTCACTACCAATCCCTAAGATATCTATAGAACCAACTATACTGAGACATGGGCTACTGAATTAGCCAAGTGAAAAGATAGAACACTGTGAAATGAAGGTAGAAGATATTGTTCTATCCCCAAACTAGAAAGTTCTATACTTATTGGAGATCTGACAAAATTGGGACAACCAATTTTTCTTTTGTGACCAGAAGTGTTACAAACATGAGAAAAAGGGAACTAACACTTCGCGGAGAGGAGGGGACCCTGTCAGCATCCCCAATAGGCCTTACAGGAGTAATGAGTTAACACTAGTCTAGTAGAGAGACACCAGACAGGGAAGACACCCAGTACTATTAATAGCCTCACAAGGAGACACATTAGTGTCAGACCAGAGATCGATAAGTACAGATGAGCGAGGGCTTTCCCAAAGCAATTGGGTTGCTGGTCCTTGCGAGTAACCGTGATATGCCAGGTTACTCGAACTCACCAGCCGGCGCGCTGGCAAGACCAGGCACGCAATAATAGCTACTGCACGGAGAGTAAAGTGTCCGTGCTTGTCCACGCAATGTGTAGCGTGTGGACAGACTGACTGGAGACGGTAGAGAGAGCAGACGTATCCTTGACCAATGCGATAGCTTTCTAGGCCATAGGCAAACATAGGGCTGTTCATTTAGATTGTGTAATGCTAGCATCATCTATCATCACGTTGATGTATTCATATTGTGTAATGATGATGAAACCTAACGCTCGTAGAGCCATTCAAATGTCGGCTCTGAATAAATTGCATTCCTTTCGCAAATGTCATGAATTGTTATTTCGTGCAGTGCGAAAGTAGCGGAGTCTTGAAAAGCTGCAGCGCACAAGTCGCTGACATAGTATAATGAGTCACATCACAAAGATTTTGCTAAGAATTATCATGCAAAGAATGAGGAAGAAGATACATCCTGAAATAGGGGAAGTACAATGCGGGTGTGTAGAAGGAAAGGGTACAGTAAATGCTGTGTATATGCTGCGAACAGTTATTGAACGTGCTATAGAATTAAACAAGGATATACATCTTTGCTTTATTGACTATACAAAGGCTTTTGATAGCATTAGACATGTCAGCATGGTGAATATGCTTGCAGATCTACAAATTGATGGGAAAGACATTAGACTTATAAAAAAAACATATATTGGAAACAACAAGCTGCAATAAGGATTGATAATGAAGTGGGACAGTATCAGCCAATTAAGAGAGGTGTTAGGCAGGGATGTGTGATGTCTCCAGATCTTTTTTCCCTGTACAGTGAAAATATTTTCAGAAATGTAGAGGATATAAATGGAATCAGCATTGGAGGACGAAACATCAATAACAGATGGTAGTGAGTTCCCTTGAGCAAGATGGCGGGACATTTTTTCGTCCCGTAAAATGGAACGTGTTTTTTCCGAAATGTGTATGGATTAAGTGTGTTTTTCGTGGTGAAATGGAGTTCGGACCGTGCAACGGAGTTCGTGCACGCGCGCCCGGACTCCCTTCGGCGTATCATCGGCGCCCGGTGGCGATAGTTAAGCCAAACATGACGACCAGACGACCGACAAGAACACGGCGTGGTAAGAGGGTGGGCACACGCAGAAGGCGGTTAAAATGTGACAGATTGGGCATCGGACACGTTCGAGTACTGTACTGGAACTGTGCATCATTTAGTCAACGCCAAACCATTCTTTAAAAACTACTGTACGGAAACGATATTGTAGTCTTAGAAGAAACACAGCTCGGCGACGGAACAGTAAATGTCGCGGGATTTCAGGGATTATTTAACAGGCGGCACCTCGGACAGGCCATTCTGGTCCGCGACAACATACTAGTGTCTGAGATCGATATGTCTTCCTGGAACAGTGATGCCTTGCAAGTGCAGGCATTAAGAATAATGACACCAGTGCAGCTTGTAATCGTGAACGTTTATGCGCGAAATGGGAAGGTCGACGTGCGACAATGGCAGAGTTTGTTCGATATGGATGAAAGGCATATCATCTACTGTGGGGACTTCCATGCCAAAGGCAGTCAATGGGGGAATTGCATCACCAATAGACAGGGAGAAAATATGGAGGACGCCCTGGCATCTGCTGCCCTAATCTGTCTGAATGATGGGAAGGTCACTAGAATAGCCACTCGACCAGGTGACTCTGACAGCATCATTGACTTGGCTCTGGTGTCGCCCACCATCGCACCAAGGTGCCGGTGGGGCACACTGGGATACCACGATAGTGACCACTACCCTTGTGTCATCCTGATCAAGAAAGACGGGGCCATGAGTCAAAGAAACAAGACAGATGCCTTCCCGTACGACAACACTGGTCAGGACGCCATAAGCGAGATCAGAAGAAGGAAACTAACTTCCTCCCGCAGGAGACAAGAAAGATGGTTGCAGCCACCATGGTGGAATGGAGAGGTCGAGAAGGCATGGCTGGGAAAGAGGCAGGCTGTCAAAGACTGGCAAAAGGCCAGAAAGGCTAACATGCCACAGTTTGAGATGGCGAACCTGAAGACTGAGGTCGATAGGACGACTTTATTCAAATCCTGCGCCAAACAGGCCAAGGCCGAGAAATGGGACGAGTTCTGCAGGAAGGTGTGCTCCGAGCGATCTCTTACGACATTCTGGCGCCTCCACAAGAGCATGAACGGTGCTGCACAACGTAGGGGTATTCCAGACTTTCAAGGCACAGACCTCGCATGAAAAAAAGTCGGATGCGAATAAAGGTAAGGCCCTTCTTGCACGCTACATAGAACAGACTGACCAGAAAGACGAGCCCGCCAGACAGAGGACCACAACGACACTCTCTCAGTTGTGCGAGGGGGTCGGGACAGACGAAGAATGGACAATCACAGCTGGGATATTGCGTGCGATGCTCAAGAAATCACCTAACACCGCCCCAGGCCCAGATGGCATCCGATATGGTGACCTACTGGCGATGTCAGATGATGACATGGAAGAACTGGCCAGAGAATTCAACATCAGTATCCAGAGGGGTCAGGTCAAAGAAGAATGGCTACACAGCTACTTGCTGCCGCTGCCAAAACCGAACAAAGACCATTCCAAGATAAGCGGCTACAGAATCATTACGATGCAGAATACTGTTGGCAAGCTACTGGAGAAAATTGTCACACACAGACTTGCTTGGGACTTGGAACAGCTCGGCTGCTTCCCGCCCACACTTGGAGGATACAGACGCAACAAAGAGTCATGGCTGAATGCAGCGGTCTTTGCTCAAGATGTTTACGAAGGATTTCAGGTCAGAGAAGAGACATGTGCGGCCGCCATAGACTTAGAGGACGCATATAACAGAGTATCGTTCGAGCACTTGATGCAAACCTTCCTCAGACTGAAAGTGCACCCTCACCTTGTACGATAGATAGCTGCAGTTCTGCTCCAAAGGAAGGTGGTGCTAAGATGCGGGAGTTGGTCTTCTGAGCCGATAACGATATGTCCAGGATTGCCGCAGGGTTCACCACTGTCACCAGTACTATTCAACGTGTATACGGTGCCGATCACTGAACAACAGTTGGACGGGAGGGGTAGGACTCTGTCATTCGTTGACGACATCCTCGTGTATCGACAGGGTCGAGATAGACAGGCGGTTGCCAATGATATGCAGGGCGAACTAGATCGAATTTCCTCATGGTGTGCTGATGCCAATGCCTTTGTCAACCCTGCAAAGGCAACGGTTACATGGTTCTCACTAAACAACCATATTGTGAAAACAGACCTTTCGGTAGTAAGAATGGATGGGAGCAGTCTGAGTAGAACCCAGTCAATGACATATCTTGGCGTGAGGCTTGATCGTAGCCTGTCCTTCAGAGATCATGTCGATTATGTCATAACGAAGGCTCGAAAAGGTTTGTCAGAAATGAGGTGTCATGGCGACTGCCAATATCGAGCAAAGACTGCTAATACTTCTGTTCCAAGGACTTGTGCTTTCAAGCATCGAGTATGCCCTGGCCATCCTCACTGTCAGCCCTACACAGATTGGAAGACTTGAAAAGGTACAAAACGAAGCCATGCGCATCATTTTGGGCTGCACGAGAGACACCAGCTGTGTAACAATGAGATACCTCCTTGACTTCCCGACAATGGAACACAGGATCAAGATCTGGAGAGCTCGTGCATACTTAAAAATACGTGCAGATGAGCAGCACCCTCTGCATGACGCTATATTCAGAGAAAAGGGTGACAGGCTAAAGAGGGGCAAATCATGGATGGGTCGGGCGGAAGATGTCGTCAGACAGGTCTGCAGTCTTACCAGTATCAACCCCGGCAAGGAATGGGTGCCGGTGCCTCCAGCTTTTAAGTGCACTTTCTCCTGCATTATCACACTCGACAGACGGTGCAGAGATCAGAACCCTGCCGCTGTCAATGCAGAGGTTAACGCGCTCATCTATGAACACCCAGATAGCCCCGAAGTGCTCATCTATACAGATGGATCTGTGGTAAAGCAGCAGAGAAGTGCGTGGGCATTTACAGCCCGTTCAGCGAGCCGAACCGTTCAAGAATCCAGTGGTGCCCACTCTATGACCACGAGCAGCATGACGATGGAGGTGATGGCAGTTACACAGGCTTTCATATGGCTGCATTATACCAACACAGCATTATCACAGCATTATACCAACGTGTGTGTACTAAGTGATTCAATGAGCATGATTCAGAAGGTCGAAGCTGGATCTGTACGTAGACAGTGGACTGAATCGCTGCGGAAGTCTGTTGTCCGTAAAGTCACAAACATCTTCATCCCGGGACATGCGGGAGTCGAGGGAAATGAACGAGCTGACAAACTGGCTGGCTCTGCACCCCCTGTAGATGGCCAGCCCATGGATCGTGCCGATGTTATTAACGTCCTTAAAGATATGGCGAGAACAGAGGACTTTGACGTCAATGATTCCACATCGCTGTCCAGGATGAAAGACCTGGGAGTAAGAATCGGCACAGCCAGACGCGAGAGGTACATCGGGAAAACAAAGCGCCTCGTCAACCAACACAGAACTGGCACTATTAGCCACTGGACGCTGATGCATATGCTGGGGGGAGGATCTGAGCACCTATGGACATGTCCGGAGTGCAACGAAGATACCCCAACTGATAACTGATAACATCAATAACATTAGATATGCAGATGATACAGTATTAATTGCAGACAATGCGCAGGACCTGCAACAATTAGTAGATGCGGTTGTTGTACACAGTGAGCAACTGGGGTTAGAATTAAATTGTAAAAAGAGATCCTCAGAAATCAGTAACTTGGCCTTTTACCGTCGTTACGTGGACGATATACTAATTATCACCACAGACGAGCTACAAGCAACGTCGTTCCAGGCCACAATGAACGAGACACATAAAAACATCTCTTTATCTATGGAACACGAACACAACGAAGCGTTGCCGTTTCTAGATATCCTAATGAGACGTAGAGCAGACGGCACAATTCAAAGATCGGTGTACCGCAAAGAAACATGGACTGGCCAATACTTAAAGTTTCAGAGCTTCGCACCTGTCCAGTACAAACGGGACTTAGTACGGACCCTGTTTGACCGTGCTAGGAAGATATGCAGATATGCACCCAGGACACACTGACAGAGGAATTTAAAACTCTGAAGAATGCCTTAAACCTGAATGGGTACTCCACAGGATTTATAAAGCGCCACTGCCAACAGCCCAAACCGAAATCAGAAGAAACTACAGTCTCTAAACTCAAAGTATTCATCCTGTTAACCTTCCGAGGAGATGACGTAATGCAACGTCTGCGGGACCGGCTCACCACAGCAGTCGAGCGAACATTCTGTGCTGCAGCTCTAGTCATCAGGTACCGAAAAACACCGATCCCAGTCCCAGCAGTAAAAGAACCTGTAGCTTTGTACGCCAAATCAAATTGTATTTACCAATTTACATGCAGATGCGAGGCCATCTACATAGGCAGAACTGAGCGACAGTTACATTGCAGGGTTTCGGAACATATTCCGAATTGGTTGGACAAAATACTACACACAGAAGATGGTAGCCTAGGCAGGCCGACACATCGGAAAAATCTGGCTTCATCGGTCGGGAGACATGTGCTCGAGACTGCTCACGTGGTTGAAAGAGACAGTGCCTTCCGTGTGTTGTTCAACCCACAAAGTAGTCGATTGTTAAAGTTCGCTGAAGCTATACTAATCAACCTTCGTAAGCCGTCCTTGTGTAAGCAGAAAGACATGCTAGTCAGTTTAAAATTACCGTGGTAGACAATCGACATTACTGTGCGAACATGTGTATATTTCAGTTTGAAGGATTTATCTAATTAATTCACGTAAGTTGTGTGATTTCTGCAGTATGTACCTGACGAGATGCAGCGAAATATGCCAGGCAATAAATCGTGCAATCTATTGTTTGTGTCTTCGTTATTCAAATACATATATATCATGCATTATGTAAATAGATTTGGAAATATGGTATATGGCCAAAAGATTGGAAGAGAACTATCTTCATTCCAATACCAAAAAAGGGCAACCTGAAATTATGCACCAACTATAGAACTGTTGCCCTGATCAGTCATGCAAGTAAAATTCTACTAAATGTCATAATGGGAAGACTTCGTAAGAAAATGAAAGAAGAAATTAACATGGTTCAAGCTGGATTTAGACAAGGAAGAGGAACAAAAGATCACATATTCAACATGCGATTAATAATAGAAAAGTGCAGAGAATTTAATGTAAATCTATTCTCATGTTTTGTGGATTATTCAAAGGCATTTGACTGTGTACAACATCAGAAACTTTGGGAAATCATGAGGAATATGGACTTTCCATCACATGTGGTACATCGCATAAAAAATGATCTATCTAGACCAACAAGCAGCAGTTAAAATAGATGGCGAGACATCAGATTGGTTTGACATCAAACAAGGAGTCCGTCAGGGCTGCGTGCTGTCACCCTATTTGTTTAACCTGTACGCCGAAAATATAATGAGAAATGTAAGAGATGATATAAATAGGGAGCTTTATGATGCCCTAAATATTGGCGGTCATGACATACCAGAGATTCGATATGCTGATGATACAGTATTACAATCCTCAACACAGATTGGCATAGAAAACCTAATAGCCTCAACCCAATTGAATAGTGAAAATCACAGCTTATATCTTAACATAGCAAAAACAAAGATAATGCATACAGATAAAACTACTATGGAGAAAGAAATGCACGTTATTGGCTAAAAATTGGAGGTGGTGGAAAATTGTGAATATCTTGGGTCACTGACTGCCAACAACAGTGGCACAATTAAATAAATTAAACGGCGACTATCAATTGCTCTTCAAAGACTAAAACAACTGAATAAATTATGGAGTGGGACAGACAGAACTACAGAAATTAGATTTTTAAGAGCATGCATCTTTCCTATTGCAACATACGCCTGTGAGACATGGACACTTACTAAACAAGCTGAACAGCGCATAAATGCCTTTGAATATAAATGTTATAGACGAGTTCTAAGAATATCTTGGGTAAAGAAAAGAACAAATGCATCCATACTTCAAGAATTGAATACTGAAGAAGGTTGGCTATTAAAGACGATAAAACAAAGAAAATTGAAATATTTTGGTCACTTGAGACGTCACGAATGTTTGGAGAGAACAATAATGGAAGGGTATATGCCTGGGAAGAGAGGAAGAGGAAGGCCAAACAGAAGATGGGTGCGGGATGTGGCGGATGATCTCCAGATGGGTGTATCAGACGCGGGACATCTTGCTTATGATCGAGAGGTTTTCCGGAATGTTGTAATGGGAGCGAGGTTCTGCAAAGGACATGCTACTGAATGAATGAATGAATGAATGAATTGTCAACAGACTCCAGCCCAATGTGGTCACATTCAGATGTTAGGTGTTTCATTGTTAGCAGACCCCAGCCCAGTATACAGAGGCAACAAGAGACAGACATAAACTTAACTTACGCGGTTTCAATAACACAATATTGTACTCGTTACTGTTCCCCTCATTCTGCTCGCATGAGTAAATTCTACATTTTATTTCTTCCATGTCTCCCTTGCCAATACAGTTGTTAAATAACACACATCCTGTAACAAGAGCAAGGTTTCGGATCATTTTTTTACAATAAAAAATAATAATCAAGACTACTACTGTACTGACGCATGCCATCTTGACAGTTTGTGACATTGTGATTCAGAGAGACATAACTACATCCTATCGCGGTAGCTCCTCTTCTTCTTTTTCTTTCGTTCGCCTGAAATATGTCTATAACTGCAATGTTGTATCTTGTATGATTCTAACAGTCTTTTTTAGTTCACTCAGCGGTCCATAGAGTTTATCTTCCACTGTTGTCTCTCTAGGCCAGAAGGTTCGCCTGGATATGTTGTAGTTTGGGCAGTCCTGGAGTATGTGCTCTGCTGTCTGCTACACCAAACCACTTGTGCACATGGCTGAGTCACCAATCTTTAATTTTGTATACATGTTGTTGCCTAATATATTGTGTCTTGTTCTGAGGCGCAGAAGAATGACCTGTTCTGGTCTGTCCATAGCGTGGTAGTCGTCTTGAGTAGGGTTTGGTGGTCTTCTTACTGATTTGATCATTCTTTTCTTTTGATGGTATGTAATGGACACATCAGGTTGTTCTTCTTTTGCTCCTTCCTTTTCCAATCGATCAGCTCTGTCGCTTCCGGGGCTCCACAGTGGGATGGTATCCACTGTATGGTGGCCCTATTCTGACTGCTAAGTTCAGAAAGCAGTGTCCTTATAACTGGCAATTTCCCAGAGAGGAGTACCTCTATTACGGATTGTGCATCTGTCAATATCACCACAGATTGTGTACCATGGCTGGTATTTTGTAATTTCTCAATGGCTGTCTTGATTGCCTCAATTTCAGCATTATAGTTATGGCAGAACTTTCTTGTTGTAACTCTGGCCGTGCCCCTAGTATTAATTGGGTATTCTATGTACACTCCCGCTCCTCCATTTCGCACATAATTTTATGCTGGGCCATCTGTGTAGACTTTGATCCAGAGATCATGTGGGTATTCGTCATCAAGGAAGCTAAGAGGGCTGTTCTGCGCTGTACACTTTTCTGTTCTTCCTTGTCAAATATTACTCTTACTTTTGTCTGGATTTGTAGCGATAGTGTATGTTCATCTTTCCACGGGTTTCTCTCTGGAATAGTTGTCAGGGGGATACCAACTGTGGGAAGATCGATGGTTTCTCTGCAGAGTCGTTTGGCCTGGTGGATGAAACTACTTCTTTTCAACCGCCCCATAGCTAAGTTTTCAAATCGGCTCTTCATACGGTGGCCTGGCAAGCTGAGGAACTTTTCTGCTTGTATTAGTGTTTTTGTATCTCTGCAGGGTTGCAAAGATACTTCAACCTGAGGCCAGAGTGCGTCGCCCAAGTTGAACGGCTGATTATACAAGCCTGTCACGCTCGACAACCTGTACGCCGAGCTTTTTTATGTATGTATGTATGTATCTTTTGTTTAGGAGATAGTTTACTGCGTTGAACTTTACATAACTTGATGTAGAATCATCGCATGTCAACCCACACCTGTTGGTAATTGATTGTATAACGGCGGCGATGACTGTCAAGAATCAACACTGACTACAATGGCGAGGACATTGGTGTGTTTGATATTCTCCGTTGTTACATGTTCCTGCTTACAACTGTCCTTGTTGCTGAATAGACGAGCCGGTAATCAGCTACATGGCACTACTACAGCGCGGTAGCGAATGTGATTGGACAGACCAGTTTGCGCATACATGTTCGTTCACAACTGGTGCATGTGATAACATGGACATTTCCACAACACACACCATCTGACGTCTCACGATGCCTGTAGATGAGCTCAGTGTAGAATGGAGGACACGTTATCGCTGTGTGGAAATGACGAACGCTTGCCAATGCCCAAGATGGTAGTTAGAGATACATAATTTTATAAGTGTATGTACGAGATATATGCATGTAAGTATGTCCGGCCCTTTTCATGGCCCATTTTCTACTGGTCCAATCATGACATCCAGCTGACGCCTGCGGCTCCTAGTAGTTGTCAGCATGCGACAGCCCCCCCCCCCGCCCCCCTCCGTGGCATGTCGGCAAAACTAAGCAAGGGTAATCGGTTCGTCGTCAAACCAATCGTTGAGCTAGTATATGCCTACCCAGCATGAGAAGACAGGATTCGGCAAACTGCGCGGAAGAAAGCACTGATGATTCAACGGGCAAAATGGCTTTTACCTGCAAGGTGGTGTGCGACGCAGTGCGCCCTGGTCATCCACTGCACCTGTATTCGTCTCCAGTCGTCTTGACTTATCTTGCCACTGGACTCAGATAAACTCAAGTGAAAGAGTGGTCGGAGATATTGCGCAACACTTACTCACTTTAAGTCAATTAATTACGCAAGACATTCTTCATCCAACATCACCTATCAACCTCAAGCCCTGTGACTATGGGCTAGCGGCAGTCGTAGTCGCAGAACTGCAAACAGGCTGCTCAGGCTATATGGTCGCCTTCGATCAGAGGAGCAGTGCGAAGAACTGTTGTGATGATATTATAAGCACTGTTCTCTGATCCATGCGGTGACGTTTGGGTTGGTCAGCCTCATAGGAAAAGGACTGCTCACCCCCAAAACATGAGGAAGTGGCTAGAAAAGGTGCCATACACAATTTCAGCTCCATGAATACATAACCAGCTATCCGCGGTTGGTGGTAACCTTATAACTGCGGTCGACATACAACCAAAGCAAAAACGGTAAAGCGAAACAAATAAAACTGTATCCCCTTAGCCATCGAAACTTGGAATATACGCATAATACTAGACAGAGAAGGTTCGTTGGGCCAAGAGAGACGAACAGCACTGATTGGGAGAAAGTTGGGCAGGTACAACATCGACATTGCAGCCTTGATCGAAACAACCTGCAGGCGAAGGTCTAATCTATGAAGTAAGCGGCGGCTACACAAACTTCTGGAGTGGTAGGAAACGTGAAAAAATACGCCAGTCAGTTGTGGGATTTTCCATTAACTCGGACTTCAGTGGTAAACTAGCTGTGTTTCCTTAGGCTAAAAACGGAAGGCGTATGACTATTAAGTCACCCCTGCTAAACAAAAGGAAGTATACAACCATCGTGAGTATCTACGCACCAACCATGACAAATGAAGATGACGTCAAGAACATGTTCTATGAGGACCTACACGTTGTCTTAACATCTGTTCCCAAAGGAGACAAACTTAGACACCTTGGGGTCTTAAATTCCAGTGTAGGCATGGAAACCACGTCTCGGAGTGGCATCATTGGAACGTATGGAGTCGGAAATTGTAACATCAATGGGGTCCTCCTCCTTCAAACCTGCGCCGAACATGATCCCCTGATCACCAACACAATTTTCTGTCTTCCCACGAGAAAAAGGACACCGTGGATGCACCCTCGCTCGAAACACTGGCAACTCATTGTCAGGAGGCGTGACAGACAAGACGCTCGGGTTACACAATCCACGTGTGGTGCAGAATGTTGGAGAGATCATCGTCTCATTTTTCAAAAATAAACATGCGCACCATACAACAACAACGTCCTCAATGGGACAAAGTGCACCACACACACACACACAAAATGTCACTCGCCAAAATAGTACAAAATTGCAGCTGTCGTTTGTAAATATGTTGGGGGA
>OY992888.1:83758506-83793506 GCA_963921405.1 Cepaea hortensis
CTCACAATTAACCTTAGAAGAGAGCAGATTACCATAAGGCCACATATATGCAGCGTATAACCATGATCGTTTTCAAGCGACGACGATATAGGCGCTGCTTTGTCGGTAGGGATCTATTTGACTGGATATCCAGCTCCGTTATACATATGGCTACAGTGCCGTTGGTACGGCCACTAGGACCATCAACGTCAATCAGGACCTAATTAAATATATGGCTGGGGTGACCGGCTCGGTGGCGAAGACTGGCGCCACTACAGCTTTAGCGGTGGAACAGATTGTGGATACCGTCAGAGCTAGACGCCTCCCACCGCCGTTGAGGAAAGAGCTCACAGACAAGAGTACCGAGATCTATAGACAGCTAGTGGGCATTCCAATCCCTTGCAGCCCTCGAGACCGACATCAACAGCCGTTTAGCCGGCGCAGGGTTTGAGATAATTATAGTTAGAAGGCATTGATGTTTTCTACACAATATTCCTCATGGGGACATTCTGCCATATTGGAGATGCTGGATATTGGAAAGCAAGTGTTTTGTGATAACAAGTACATAGATAACATCATTTCTGATAAATGTATCACAGAAGAAACAAACAACAACATATGGCACCCATAATATTAATATTATAAGATGAAGAATATCGTATATAACTAATACTTTTCATTGTATTTTGTAATACAAAAATATATATTTCTTAGAGAAAGTAATAAAATATAGCTGTGAATCCTGGACAATAAATTGACAAGCAAAATAACCTTTTGAAGATTATCAATCTGATATTTAAGGAGGACATCATTTGGACAGCCGCAATGCTAAATCTAAATAATTTGAAAGAGGCTTAGACCTAAGTAAGACTTTACACAAAATTAAAAAAAAAATATTTAAAAATAAATAAATAAAATTTAAAAAAATTAAAAACAAATAGGTCAACATGTTGGCTTCATCACGAAAAGATACAAACAGGAACACAATGTAACACGGGGAAATATATGTTGAATGATACAATGGAAAAAAAAAATCGAGAGAAGACACATAATTGGTATCGAAGATATATGCAGATCACTGATATATAATGTTAGGGAAACAGTATCGTCAAGGCAAGCTGGCTCTTCATGTTATGACGAAAATGATGTTTTTGATGTTGTACTATACACACTCACTCTGACTTTCGTTCTGTAAAACAGGAACCACTGTGTTTTCAGATGTTCTGGTACAGACATGGCGTTCGCAACCATTCTTATAGTGGGCGGGGCCCTCGGGAATACATACGTCCCCAACCTGGCAACCTGAATGTCACATATACAGCTTAATTAATTCAGATTATAAGTTAATCATCATCATCATCATCATCATCATCATCATCATCATCATCATCATCATCATCATTCAAATATCACTTATAAAGTTGAATCAACTTTGTTTGTAAGTTAGTCTTCATAATCCTCATCATCATACTCGTCATCATCATAATCACCAAGTGTCAAATACATTAAGTTTAACATGTATTATTGTTTTAAACTGATTTAATAACAGGATATGGAACATGTATTAAGGATGTTACATAAAGAATATCACAAGCATTAGCACCGGTCACAAGAACAACATGTTCTGGAATATACCTTAAGAGCTGCATGGAGCCAGTTCTGTTGTATGGAAGGAATCGTGGATTTTTAAGACTTGAGAGGAATTATGTAGAGGCTGACGAGACGTTGATTAATAGAATAATGAGGAAACCTTGGACGTTTCAAAAGAGTAGTGAAGACATCTTTCAAGAAAGTTTTCTTATAAGGAGAAGTAGTTACTCAAATCCGCAAAAAGGTAGTCCATAGTCTGTTGACACGTCACGATAGGGGAAAGCTGGAGTATATCGTGACAACCAGTAATTTGGGGGAAAGTCAGGAAGAGAATGAAAGAGAATATGTTGGGCATTTTGACATCGTGGCATGAAGAAACATATTTATCAAATGTAATTGACATTACACAAGACAGAAAGTTGTGCACAGACATGATCACCAACGTGCGTACGTACGCACGCACGCACGCACGCAAGCACGCATACACGCACGTACGCACGCACGTACGTACGCACGCACGCACGTCCGTACGTACGTACGTACGTACATATGTATGTATGTATGTATGTATGTATGTATGTATGTATGTATGTATGTATGTATGTATGTATGTATGTGTGTGTGTGTGTATGGATGGATGGATGGATGGATGGATGGATGTACGTACGTACGTACGTACGTACGTACGTACGTACGTACGTATGTATGTATGTATGTATGTATGTATGTATGTATGTATGTATGTATGTATGTATGTATGTATGTATGTATGTATGTATGTATGTATGTATGTATGTATGTATGTGTGTGTGTGTGTATGGATGGATGGATGGATGGATGGATGGATGTACGTACGTACGTACGTACGTACGTACGTACGTACGTACGTACGTACGTACGTACGTATGTATGTATGTATGTATGTATGTATGTATGTATGTATGTATGTATGTATGTATGTATGTATGTATGTATGTATGTATGTATGTATGTATGTATGTATGTATGTATGTATGTATGTATGTATGTATGTATGTATGTATGTATGTATGTATGTATGTATGTATGTATGTATGTATGTATGTATGTATGTATGTATGTATGTATGTATGTATGTATGTATGTATGTATGTATGTATGTATGTATGTATGTATGTATGTATGTATGTATGTATGTATGTATGTATGTATGTATGTATGTATGTATGTATGTATGTATGTATGTATGTATGTATGTATGTATGTATGTATGTATGTATGTATGTATGTATGTATGTATGTATGTATGTATGTATGTATGTATGTATGTATGTATGTATGTATGTATGTATGTATGTATGTATGTATGTATGTATGTATGTATGTATGTATGTATGTATGTATGTATGTATGTATGTATGTATGTATGTATGTATGTATGTATGTATGTATGTATGTATGTATGTATGTATGTATGTATGTATGTATGTATGTATGTATGTATGTATGTATGTATGTATGTATGTATGTATGTATGTATGTATGTATGTATGTATGTATGTATGTATGTATGTATGTATGTATGTATGTATGTATGTATGTATGTATGTATGTATGTATGTATGTATGTATGTATGTATGTATGTATGTATGTATGTATGTATGTATGTATGTATGTATGTATGTATGTATGTATGTATGTATGTATGTATGTATGTATGTATGTATGTATGTATGTATGTATGTATGTATGTATGTATGTATGTATGTATGTATGTATGTATGTATGTATGTATGTATGTATGTATGTATGTATGTATGTATGTATGTATGTATGTATGTATGTATGTATGTATGTATGTATGTATGTATGTATGTATGTATGTATGTATGTATGTATGTATGTATGTATGTATGTATGTATGTATGTATGTATGTATGTATGTATGTATGTATGTATGTATGTATGTATGTATGTATGTATGTATGTATGTATGTATGTATGTATGTATGTATGTATGTATGTATGTATGTATGTATGTATGTATGTATGTATGTATGTATGTATGTATGTATGTATGTATGTATGTATGTATGTATGTATGTATGTATGTATGTATGTATGTATGTATGTATGTATGTATGTATGTATGTATGTATGTATGTATGTATGTATGTATGTATGTATGTATGTATGTATGTATGTATGTATGTATGTATGTATGTATGTATGTATGTATGTATGTATGTATGTATGTATGTATGTATGTATGTATGTATGTATGTATGTATGTATGTATGTATGTATGTATGTATGTATGTATGTATGTATGTATGTATGTATGTATGTATGTATGTATGTATGTATGTATGTATGTATGTATGTATGTATGTATGTATGTATGTATGTATGTATGTATGTATGTATGTATGTATGTATGTATGTATGTATGTATGTATGTATGTATGTATGTATGTATGTATGTATGTATGTATGTATGTATGTATGTATGTATGTATGTATGTATGTATGTATGTATGTATGTATGTATGTATGTATGTATGTATGTATGTATGTATGTATGTATGTATGTATGTATGTATGTATGTATGTATGTATGTATGTATGTATGTATGTATGTATGTATGTATGTATGTATGTATGTATGTATGTATGTATGTATGTATGTATGTATGTATGTATGTATGTATGTATGTATGTATGTATGTATGTATGTATGTATGTATGTATGTATGTATGTATGTATGTATGTATGTATGTATGTATGTATGTATGTATGTATGTGTTTTTTGTTTTTTTTGTGTGCCTGTATGAGTGTATACGGTGAGTTTTGAGATGTCAAGTACATTGATGACATCACAATTGAAGCAGCATATTACAAAAGAGACAAGCAATACAATAAGGCGCCTAGAATATGATTTTATCAAATTAAGAATCTTGTGAATTTCATTATAGATTACACGACAATTCATATTGTATAGAGCCAGGTGTAACTAGAATCCGTGAAACGTATCTAACAAGCATCATAACCTTCTGAAGCTTATCAGCCCGATATTAGCCTACAGAGGGAAACATCTTAGGCAGCCACAGTCTGAAAAATAAATAACTTGATAGATGCTTAAACGCAAGTAAGACTTTACACACAATATAAACACGTGGAGATCAATATTTTGACTTCATTATGAAACGGTGAAAACAGGAGAGCAATGTAACAACATTGGCATGCATGACGAATAATACAGACGTAAACAACGAATAAAGATATATGTAGGTATCGAAGATATTTAAAGTGCATTTAAAGTGATATATTATATTGTGGAAACATTATCGTCAAAGCAAGTTGGTTCATCGTGTGATGATGAAGATGATATTTTGGAAGCTGTAATATAAAAACACACACTGACATACTTTTGTTCTGTAACAAAAGATCCATTGTGTCTTCACTTGTTCTGGTACAGACATGGCGTTCGCAGCCATTCCTATAGTGGACGGAACCCTCGGGAAGACATGTGTCCCCAAATTGGCAGCCTAATTGTCACATATACAGCTGAGTTAACTCAGTTTGTAAGTTAGTCATCATCATCATCATCATCATCATCGTCGTCGTCGTCGTCGTCGTCGTCATGTTTTGTACTAAATTGCTTTAATAACATCATATGGAACATAGAAGAGTCAAGAAGCCCATGTGGAAAAAAAGGACTTGGGTATGTGTATGAAGGATATAATGCATGACGTCCATTGCACTGACAGCGATTACAAACTCAATTCAATATATGGTTGGGAGACGTGCATGGAGGATGTCCAAATAAATGTCCCAACACATATCCATGGCACTCAGAGCGATTCTGAAATCAGTCTAAAACATAGTTGAGGAAAACTTGGGAATGTCCGGAAGAGACATTGGAGCCCAGTTGTTAGACTTCATTCCTCTGAATTGGAAAAGGAGGCTGAGGCTACACGCCAGGGACCAAATGGGCGTGTCAAACATTAATATTTTCATTACATTTTGTGATGCAAGTCTGGATGAGTTTATATCCTACAGATCATTACATGGTGTATAAATAGTGTTTAAAGAGATGAATCTTAGGATGCCTACGACGACCTTATTTTATTAGGAGAATGTGTAAGTCATTATAAAAGTACTCGCAAATTTGAAAGTAATGGATGCAAATTAGTGGTAAGGTTGACAGAGAGAGTTCAGTGTTCGTCAAACCATGAAAGCTATGAGAAATGCTAAGAGCCGACAAAGTGTCGAACTGAGTTAACAGAGCAGCATAAGTGATAGGTATAAATTGGAAATTGTCTTTAAAATAGTAAGAAACTTTTGGTTCTACAGATTTTCAGGTTATAGTCCAAGGGCAGTACCAAAGGACTGACAATTCATATTGATTAAATATTACAAGTTGATTTGAATGGTTAGATTGGTGAAATCAATACATTAAATTTAGAAATACTGCTATACAAATAAAAAATGTTGCACATTTTTTTTTTGAAGACCGACCGGTGGTGAGTACCATAGACCTAAGTCAGGTCACGGTCATTAGGTAAAGACAATCCACAGCTTCGCGCAGCCCAGTGCGAAGATGAAAAGATTGAGAACCTTGCCTCACGTGAAAATAGCGAGGCAGGTCGCTGAGTAGGAGACAATTTCCCCTGCAGGTAGTCAGTTGGTTTTGAACTACCGTCGAGTTGCGACGTAGTTCTTAACTTCGTAGCACGGCCAAAAAAATGTGCCGCTAAATCTGTGATTAGGTTATGTGATTATTGTTGTGAAGTCGTTGTGGCCTCTAGGTATCGTTTGTGGCGTAAATATTAATATATGTTATTAAACACCTAGAGTCAAAAGAAGATGCGAATTTGAACTGTATCCGATTGGTTCATTGAGCTGCGTTGTGTTGACTTAAAGAAGTAGCTGTCATCACTTCTACAGTACCGGCGCTCATAAAACATTCTTGATGCACACAGAAACATGCTTGTGTGCGAACATGCTTGTGTGCGGGCGCCTCAATGAGAACTTTCAACCATAAGAAAATACATAACGGAAAGTCAGCACGTAGCGTGATTGATTCAACGAGACGAAATGGTGTAAACCTTATGACGGCGGGCAACATCAATATTACAGCTGGCCCGAGGTTATGCCATCTGCCCTGGTCGAGACAACATTCTCTTCCTGGCACCAGCTATCGCAAGTTAGCAAGGCAGGCGTTTCGTGAATGTGACCGAAGCGTGAATCCGATGTCTCGGTTTGAGAAGGCAAAAGATCAATTTTTGTACGATGAATCAGTAAAGGTCTCGATAAGAGCCCCCCCCCCCCCTCTCTATCTCTCTCTCTCTCTCTCTCTCTCTCTCTCTCTCTCTCTCTCTCTCTCTCTCTCTCTCTCTCTCTCTATGTCGCTCTCTCTCTTTCTCTCTGAATGAGTACTAGGCCTGTAGTCAGAAAGCTGGCATAGCTTTTCAGTCAGTACTGCCTGGCGTAGCTTGAAGCACGTCGGCAGGCGTCCAGTGGTTTTGCATATACCACCGGGTATCGAGTGGGCGCGCTGAGCGATGCTACTTTGTGACTGCGTTTGCATGAATAGTCCGCCGTGTTGAAGTCTAGAGCTAATACACCCGTCCCCCCGTGAAACCGCGAAAGGTTCAATATATAAGGCGACATTTCTTAGATAACATGATCATACTTAGATAACTGTGACAATTCTGCAGTGCTACCTTTCAGTCTTGAAGGATGATAGTTTGGTACAATGTGCTTTAAAAAAGGCATAATAGCTACAACACATAGCGGTCGCGAATGTGGCTGATAAGGCCAATTTACGCTGTAAATGTTCGTCCACAATGAATGAATGTGAAAACATGGTCATTTCTACCATCATGCACCACCTTACGTTTCTCACGCTCTGTGTGTGATTTATCTGCAATCATTTTCTCCTTTGTTTTTATTTCATTTCTGATAGTTGCCCTCCATGCAACACGTTCAGCGGCGACTTGCTCCCAATTGCATTATTAATGCCTGTATCAATCATGTCCCGTTTACACATACCTTTGTATCGTAGTAGAGGCCGACACTGATATCTCTTACCCATCTGTAATTCACCAAACAAGATGTCATTTGGTGTTCTACCATCATCCATACTCCTAACGTGTCATATCCATATTAGACTATGAAGACTGAGCATGGAACACACCGTCACACAACCTGATCTTTCCAATACTTCAGTATTTGTGATGTTGTCTTCCACTTAATACCAAGTATCCATCGCAGTCACCGTATATGAAAGCTTTTTAAACGATTCTCTTGGTGTGAGTAGGTTGACCAGGTTTCACTGCCATAAAGAAGAGTATTAAGGATACATGTTTGATGGACAAGGACTTTTGTTTTGGCAGTAAGCTTCCTGTTCTCCAAGACTCATTTTGCTATCATGTTCATTGTAGATGCTGCCTTACAAATCCTGATGCTGATTAGTAGATTTTGTAATTCTTCCTCAGAATGGGACGTACTTGCAGCATCATCTGCAAAAATCAACTCCCTGATTAGTACCCTCCTAATTTTGGTCATGGCCTTCAATCTCTGAGCATTATAGAGGCCGTCATCTAAGCGTGAGTGAATATATATCGGCATCCTGATCACGAAAGGCCTGTTTCAGTAGAAGTGAAAAGTATATTTTAAAGAGGGTGAGGTCTAGTACTTAACCTTGTTTTACTCCACTCTTCATTTCAAACTCTTCTGATATTGCACCATCTAAATTGGTTATACCCATCATGTCTGTGTGGCACAATTACATAATGGACAGAAGAGTTGGTGGACAGCCAATCTTCTTTAGTGCCTTGAACAGACCTTCACGACTGACCAGAGGTCGATGAAGGCGATAAAGATTGGTTTATTTTGCTCCCGGCATTTTTCTTCCATTTGTCGCAATGGGAATATCATATCAATGGTAGACCGGTTCTGTCGGAAGCCGCACTGTGATTCGGGGTAGACGTGATCTCCCAGGACTTGAAGTCTGTGCAAAACAATTCTGGCAAATACTTTCCCAACAATACACAGAAGTGAGATACCCCTATAGTTGTTACAGTCGCTTTGATCGCCCTTGTTCTTGTACGGTGTTATGATGCTTGAATCTTTGAAATCCAGTGGGACTTGTCCTTCTCGCCAGCATAGCTCTATTAGCCGGTGGATCTGTAGAGTGCGTGTTTCTTGCCCATTCCTGATTACCTCTATTGGAATCACATCCTTACCTTGCCAGATGCAAGTTTATTTATAGCACACTTTACTTCTATTATTGTGATGAAATAAAATTGCCTTTCAGCTTCTCTCCACTTTTCCTAAATTAAAGGTTGAAGCAAAATAGTAGGCATTATTTGTTCTAACTGCTGGTCTCCCTTGCCCTAGGGGTAGAACGACTTTCTCCATAATCCCGTTTATCCACGTGGGGTAACACAGCACGCGAGAATAGGAAGCGGTACTCGCCGCGTTGTTAACTTAAGGGATAAGATAGCCGGCTGCTCAGACAGCAATGGCAAACTACTGAGCGTAATCTTGCCAATAAATCACCGACAGCGTCAAAATGCTGATGTTGACAGCGATGTCCTCTAAAATATATTCGAAAAACAAATGGTCCTATAACTACTATGTAAATTTGATCAAAATTGGTTTCCATACACCGCTTCAACTTGACCCACTGTATAACCTCATTAGTATAGATCTTTCTGGAAGGTTAAGACAGATGGCAATTAGTAAAGAAAATTTAGATTCCCTAACTTTTTACTAATCACTGGGTGAACTTTACTAGTCACAAACAATTAAGTACAGAAAATTCAAGGGAATTAAGTGAATTTGCAAGTTCAGTGAAAATGGAAGAGCCGAGATTATCTTAGCTCCGCCTCCTGTAGCCATTCTGTAAACTTGTTGACAGTGTGTGTCAGATGGTGATTCAAATGGGACTGCTTGGAAAGTTGCTCTCAAGTATTTGATTGAGTCAATTTTAAAACGAGCTCAATCAACTCGTCAATAAGTGAATTGTGCTCCAAACTGAAGATAATTGTGATTATTAGTTTAGTTTACGATTTACTACACTAATCACAAACCACTTTCTAGCAGCCGACTTGATGGAAGCAAGCAGAGAAGACGTCACGACTATATGTGCATAGAATGCCAGTGACCCTTGACATTTAATATACCCCGTAGCTTAACCTGAGATAATACTAGTGGATAACCAATAAAACCTGATCTAATAATGGGATTAATCGAAGGGGAATATAGGGAAACAAGCTTCCCAGTTTCATAAGCTTCAAAATAAAACCAAACGGCATAGTTCGCTGACTTGCCACATTCAACTTCAGGTGCCAGATCGGGTGACGCAATGATTCACTGAAGAACGCTCCATAAAATATACCTCTATTTGACAAGACGTACATTTATATAGAAAGATATGGCCTCTACTTCTAAATCAATGAGCACATATACTAGAGCAATCCTATAACTTCCTAACTAATAATGGACGAATCTATGACAACTATATGTATTCATTACACTTGTGGTGGTACTTTACCAACCCCACCCCCACCCCCACCCCGCCTCCGAAAGGGATGGTAAATAAAACCCTGCATAAATTACCCAAATTAATAAAGGGAACAAAGATAAAACTGTTGTGGTAAAACATAAATATACTGAGCGTTAAAAGGGTACATGAACATATAACCAGACCAGGGTACAACCTCCAATCAATGTTTTCAGTGGTGCACTTCTTTTGATTATTGGACCAAATACTTTCTGTATCCCTTCATACAAGCTTCTGATGTTTCCCCCTATCATTTGCGTTTTTAATGGACTCACATAACTCCAACAGTCATTTGCACACTACCTGGCAGCATTTTTCACATCCTTCCTAGCTTGCTTCAGCTCACTGCCAGTTTTACGCGTTGTTCTTTCCTTGTTTCTTAAGAGATCTTTCTTCTTTTTATCAATCAAAGGCTGCAGTGTCTGGCTGTTTGCCGCATACCAGTCCTGCCTCTTATGATCCACAGTGCCATAAACCCCCACCGCAGTTTTATAAAGAGTTTCCTTAAGTTGACCCCACTTTTCACTTCATGTACAATTCACTGATGTCTCAGTGAAAGAGTCTATAAGATGCTGTTGAAACTCAAAGCACTTTTCAGGATCCTGAGTGTTAATAATGTTACTGTTGGGGCAAGATTTTTGTTTAGCTGTGTAGGTTCGCTTTGGTCTCAGTCTAACCCTTGCAACAACCAAAGAATGATCTGTATCACAGTCAGCACTGTGGTAACTTCGAGTTAATGATGTATGGTTCAGATGTTGTCTCCGTGGGATGATGCAGTCCAGCTGATGTCAAAGGCCGGATCTTGGATGTTTCCATGTTTCCTTATGCAGCCTTTTTTTTTTAAATTTAAGACTTTGTAATACATAGGTCATTTCTAGTGCAATGTTCCAGCAGCCTTTGCGCATTTTCATTGATGCGACCGATGTTGTATTTTTTCCAAGGCACACTGGCCATGAACTCGAGTCTTTGCCTACACGAACATTGAAATCACAGAGCATATAAATGTAGTCAGATTTTGGAACTGTCTTGATCATAGAGTCTATCTCATCATAGAAAGAACCCTTCACATCATCAGAAGAAGGGAGTGCAGGTGCATATGCAGTAATAATGGTGGCAAAACCACAAGAGGTTGCCAAGCGCAGGTATAATAGCCTTTCATTTCCTCCATTTGGAATGTCAATCATTCCCAGTAGCGAATTCCTCACTGCAAAGCACACTCCATGCTGCCTTTATCTGCCTGCCTTCTACCCTTCCAAAAAGAAAAGCGTAATTGTGTTCCCCGAGTGACCCTTCCTCAGCGAGGCGAGTCTCCTGCAATGCAGCAGTTTTTGCCATACGACGTCAATGAAGGCTTCCACTCAAGCATTGAAACCTTTGCTGCAGTGATTGATCTTGAGGAAGCGTACAACAGAGTACCATTGGATTTCTTAATGCATCAGCTTCTTGAACTCAAGATAAGTCATTTCCTCCTTAATTGGATCGCTGCAGCCCTCTTACAACGGAAAGTAGTTTTTAGATGTGGCAGTATAACTTCGGAACCACCAACAATATATCCTGGCCTACCACAGGGATCACCATTATCTCCGGTTCTGTTAACGCGTACACTGTGAGAATCACCAGCGAACAGATCACTGGACCGGGGAGGACATTGTGATATGCCGACGATGTTTTAGTGTATCGTCAGGGTAAGGATAGAGATCAGGTTGTTGTGGAACAACAAACCGAACTGAATCGCATAATTACTTGGTGTTTGGAAGCTGGGGCAATGGTCAACCCAACAAAGGGAACGATTGATTGATTCATTGATTTAGGAACAGACATCACAGCATTCGGGACATTCCCACAAGCGCTCGGTCCCCATCCTCAGCAGCCAGCGAAGAGTTCCAATACTAATAGTTCCAGTAGCAATCTGATTATATGTCCGTCTCGACTTTCCTCTGAGTGTCGAGCGTCGGCCTGATCCCCTCGTCACACCTCGCTGCCTCATTCTTACCAGACTATGGTGATCCATTTGCTCCTCCGAGGTGTACACGTGCTCCCAAAAGGCCGCAACCACGTCTGCCTTGTCATGCATTAGTACTCCACCAAGTTTTGCCGAACCGCCAATCTGTTCGCCTGTTCATTCCCCAGCACACCAGCATGCCCCTGAGAAACGATTCAGGTGATGCTTGCTACCCTTGACCTCTGAAGCAAAGCAAGCCAATCTGCGCGACGCCTGCCTGTCCTCACCCACCTCAGCATGCTTTCTGAGTCAGTTATAATCACAATGTGTGTATGTATCGTGTTTTTCATCCAGCGGAAAGCTGCACTGACCGCCTCCATCTCCATTCTTAAGCTAGATGTTGTGGTATCATACGCCAGGCTCTCCTGCACCAAACGTTGACCACTAGCATTTGGTAAGAATCCCCAGGCACTTCTCCTGCCTCTCAACACCGAACAATCCGTGTAGATAATCACATCACCCAGGCGAGCATTATCCTGAATAAGTTACTGGATTTCCACTTCCATGGCCCCTGCTGGCTACTCTCTGCACTCCCGGCTCAATGTGATTATAACTCTGCACAAGTCTGACTGCTCCGCTGGCACTCTGACCCATTCCTCTCCTCGCCTAATGTTCTCCAAGATGCATACCTGTCTGATCGCATCCTCCGCCTGAGCCACCCATCAGTTCCCTCTTATCAGTCTCTGAACCTTAACTTCGTCCAGCGCCTCATGCAACGGGTGATCTGTGTCTGCAGCTACTCTGAGATATGCATTCGCCTGCATCACCTTGTGCCTACCAGCAACAGTCGGCAGACCAAGGATATAACCCGCATAGCTTCGTTCTCTATGCCTTCTAATTTCACCAGCTGACTCTTTGAGACAGCGAGCAGTCCTAGCCCATAATCAATCACTGAGAGGATCAAGTGCTGGTATAGTGTGAAGAGCATTCTCTGCTCTGTGTCCATTGCAGCTATAGTTTTAAGTGCATTGAGTCCCTTTTGAGACTCCTGTCAGATGTGATTCCCAGATACTTCAGTTTGTTCTCTCTGTTGACGCTTCTACCATCGTGAGGCTTGGGACATCATCTCTCACAATTCTGTTGTCCAGAGAACACCACAAAACAGCCGCCTTTTCCTGGTGGATGACAACACACATTTCAGTGCACCAGTCAATCACTTTGTCTACTGTCACCTGTAGCTCCTGGGCTGTTTGCTCCCTACCTCTCCCCTGCCTATATGCAAGAAAATCATCTGCAAATGTTAGTATTCTTCCAACCCCAGGTGCTTCTAGGTTTGCAATCTTGCTCGTATATACGTTAAAGAGCACCAGTGAGATTGCAGATCCCTGTGGCAGTCCCGGGGTTAACATATGTGGCTCTGAGGTCCATGCACCCAGACGGAGAGCAACCCGACGAGAATGTAGGACGGCTGCTATTCAGTTCACCAACCAGGGATTGACCCCCTTCTCCATCAGTGCGGTCATCAAAATATCATATCGAACTCTGTTGCACGCATCCTCGAGATCAAGCGCTGCCGCCATCGTTTCCTTTCTACTCTGGAACCCCTCATAAATGTCAAAGGCAAAAGTGGCTGCATTTGACCAGGTATCTTTTCCTGGCATGTAGCTCCCTAGGCCTATTGGAAGAAGCTTCCCCCTTTCCAAATAATCCTGCAGCTTAACAGCGACTATCTTCTCTAAAAACTTCCCAAATGTATTTTTAAGGGTTATGATCCTAAAGCCGCTAAGTTTTGAATGATCCTTGAATGGTTTTGGAAGAGGGGTGATATAGCTATATAACCAATCCTGCGGTACTGATGCTGTCCTAATGCACTGATTAAAGCATTTGGTCATCGCCTTCAGGTCTACATCGCTCAAAACTTTCATGTGGCCATACCTAACACCATCGGGCCCTGGTGCCGTGTCTTTTGCCTTTTTCATAATATGTTTAACATCTTCAACCCGTATGGTGTCTTTATAATGCATATTCTCCATTGTGCCAGATAATTCCTCTCTAACTGCATCCCTGGTATCCGCATCATTATGATTGGTCTGCTCTAAAAATTTCTGGAGAAACGCCTCCCCCTTCTCTTTATCTGTTGTCACGCGTACACCATCCTCTTTATAAATTGTTCCCACTATCACAGGCCGATCTCGTCTTTGCATTTGTCTGTGCAGTTTCCATAATTTTCGCATTGTTTTATGACCACCAATCTCCTTCATAAAACATTCCCATTTTACGTTCTTGGGAACGACGACATGGTTCTCTTTGAATAATCATTCTGTCAACACTCCAACATCAACTGTAAATCTGTGTTCAGACACTGTGGAAATTGCGCAGGCAATGAATTACCCGGAGATACGTTTTGATCGAAGCCTGGCTAATAATGAGCACATAGACCAGTCGATAACAAAGGTCAAGCGGGATGTGGCTGCGATGCGGGTGATGGCGGCAGCAAACTGTGAGCAGCGCCATCTATGTCTTGTCTACGAGGGGCTGGTCATGTCTGTTTTTGATTATGCGATGGCTCAACCGTAAGCAGATAGAAAAGATGGAAAGGATACACAACGAAGCTATGCGCATTGTTCCTGGATGTAGAAGAGATACAGCATGTAGGGCGATGTGCTACCTTCTTGATTTTCTAACCATTGAAGACAGAATACAAATTTGCAGAGCACGTGCGTACCTCAGTGTTAACGCAAACACACAACATCCATTGCATAGTGAAATTATGAAGGTGAAGGGCAGCAGGTTAAAAAGAGGAAGGTCTTGGATGGGTCAAGTTGAAGACATTCTTAAACAGGTGAGTTCACTTGAGGACTTAGAACCTGGCGAGGAGTGGGTACAAGTGCCAACAGCTGTCTGTATGTCGTTTGCTGTTCGCATACAACAATACAGAAAATGCAGACAAGAAAATCCGGCTGCTGTGGCGTTGTACAAGCGTTGATTTTCGAGAATTCGTTAGACGGTGATGCTGTCATTTACACAGATGGGTCGGCCGTCCTACATGTGAGAAGCTCATGGGCCTTTACGGCTCACGCCAGAGGTAGAATTGTGAAGGGGGACTCTGGTACTTTTGTTTAGACCACACGTAGCCTCACTATGGAAGTTATGGCTGTAAGTAAAGCATTAACATAGCTCGAGAAACACATTCACTAGGATATGTTTCCTTAGCGACTCAATGAGCATGCTCAAAAGGATAGAAATGGGGTGGGTCCAAAGAAAGTGGTTGCTGTCTCTGGAGCGGTCTCGGCTGGCAAAGATTAGTTTCATCTTCGTGCCAGGGCATGCGGGAGTACAAGGAAATGAGCGGGCTGACAAGCTCGCAGGTAAGGCTGCTGTGGAGGGCGGACGCGCCATGGACCAGGCTGACATTCTGAATGCTCTACGAGAAGTAACACTTTTCGAGAACCAAGTGATAACTGTGAATCTACAACCATGGTCAGACTGCGATAACAGCATATTAAAAGAGGGGTGGCCAAACAAGAACACTACGCAGGAAGCCAGATTGATAAACCACCACAAAACTGGTGTCGTTAGCCGCCACACGCTGTAGGATTTACTGAGGAGGGGATCCGAGAAATTATCTACTGAATGGTTCGATGTGCAATGAGGATGATGTGTCGACTAACTAACTAACTAATGAGCAAAGGGTTTATCACACTAATGACGGACCGGTGCTACTGTAGAGAGCAGCGGCAGGTCCAGACACTTGGTCTGTGGCTATCATGTGAGGTATATAGCTGAACATCTCTAAGACAAACTCCACCTGATGTGAGGGCCTGGCCGTTGTTCACCCCCTGCTATACGGAGGAGTGATGCTAACCCGGCAGCATCTCAGCCTGTCTTGTTTCAGACGTATTGGTCATGTCCTTAATCTGGAGAAAACAAGCAGACCGAGAGATGGACCACGCTGCGTTCGCTACACATTTTCTGTGAATACAAACCATTCATTGTGTTGTGGAGGCTTTGATCCAGTCCACATACTGTGGTCTGTAAAGACGGCAAAGTGCCACAACATTACACATATTTCTTAAAAAATGCATATTTCATAGAACCAGCTTTAACATATAACTGTGAATTCGGTAAAATTATTTAACAAGCAAGTAACCTTTTGAAGCTTAACAGTCTGATATTAAAAAAGGAAATAACTTGGACAGCCACAATGCGAAATCTAAATAATTTGAAACATGCTAAGACACAAGTAAGACTTTACACAAATTTTAAAAAAAATAAATAAATAAAAGGGAGGTCAATATTTTGGCTTCATGATAAGAAAATAAAAACAGGAGGACATTGTAACAATAGAAAAATATATGGCGAATAATACAAATGAAAAAAAAAGTACGAAAGAAGATACATGATACTATCGAAGATATAAGCAGACAAACTGAAATAATATGTAAGGGAAACTTCGTCGTCAACGACAAGTTGGTTCATAGTGTGATGATGAAGATGATATTGTGGATGAATTAGTATAAAAGAATATACTGGCATACTTTCGTTGTGAGGCCCAAACCTCGATATGAATTTATATGTTCTGGTACAATCTTTTCGTCGGCAGCCATTATAATAGTAGACGGAACCCCCTGGAAGACATGCGTCCCCGGCTCGGCAATCTAAATGTCACATATACAGCTGAATTAACTCTATTTGTACGTTAGTCTTCATGATCATCATCATCATCATCATTATCATCAACATCATCATCATCATCATCATCATCACCATCAACAACATCATCATCACCACCATCATCATCATCAAGTATCAAATATATTATTTAATGTTAACAGAAACAAGTTATATATTAATGTATGCATTAGGATGCTTAAATAACAACATATGGAAGATGTATTAAGGAGGTTATATAAAGAATAACCTAGATAACAACGCAGTTCATGAGTTAAAGAACATCGCCTGGAATATACCTTTGCCAAACGAAGTAACGAAAATCTGTCCTAAGAGTTGCGTTGAACCAGTCCTGGTGTATGGACGGAATCGCGGATTTATAAGACTTGAAATTAATAATGTAGAGGCTGACGAGGTGTGGATTAATATAATAAAGATGAGAACACCGTGGACGTGTGAACAGATTAGTGAAGATATCTTTATAGACGTTATCCTACAAGGGGAACTGGTTACTCACATCAGGAAAAGACAGTCCGCATTCTTTTGGTACGTCACGAGAAGGGACAAGTGGAGTAAATCATGACAACAGGTAATCTGATAGAAAGGCAGGAGGAGAACGACATAGAAAATCGTGGCATGGAGAAACAACTTATTTCAGAGGTAATTGGCGGCACACGAGACAGAAGGTTGTAGAACGGCATTATAACCAACGCCACACGCATGAACTATAAGAAGAAGAAACACATTGCAGAAAATGTGAAATGAAATTAATAAACAATGCGGAAATATGAATGAATACTTCTTAGGAGACAATCGGGCACTTTATCCGTGCTGCAGATGTGCGTCACATTTAGGAATTGATTCACACACAGGAGTACAGGGGATAATGCCATCAAGTCCGGATACAACATGACACAGATTACAAGAAGTGTTGTAGTCGTGTAGCACAGTTGAAAATAATACAATGACTTGCACTTCTTAGTTCATTATTGTAGAGTAATGCGTCACACCTAGTTATGCAGGTCAAAGTTCAGTGTGTCCGACTTCGGCTTGCATTTGTGTAAACCTTGCTTCCTCTAGACAGCTTCCATCCAGGTTAAACAGCTTTATCTTCCTGTGGTTAGATTTTCTTTCTGAACAAAATTACCATGTCAGCAGCCTAAAGGCCTCTGTTTGCGATGTCATATTGCTGTCGTATTTTTCACGTGAATAACATACACACAGAACTTCTGTGATTTGCCATTATCTGAGAAAGCTAAGCATTTTATATCACTATCCAAGAGATCGGGAGAATGTGCAATATTATTAGATACATATGGCTCTTGGAAAAACACGGCCGTTGATAAATGAAAGTTTTGTGTAGTGTGATGTATTAGTACGGAAGGCATTAAGTCACAACGCTTACATAATAGCATGCAGGAAAGAGTGCGGACAAAGCTATACCGTATTTAGGGTGCTAAAGCAATGCCACGTTTAATTATCGTGAGGAGCGAGCAGTTTACACATGGCCAATAGCCTTAACAAAATGGCTTCCTCTCTATAGACACGCGTCTTAGAAGATGTCTGTCTGTCTGTCTGTCTGTCTGTCTGTGCATGTCTGTCTGTCTGTGTGTATGTGTGTTTGTATGTGTGTATGTGGATGTGTGTGTGTGTGTGTGTGCGTGTGTGTGTGTGTATGTATTTCATAAGCTGAAGAATATCTTATATAACTAATCTTTTACATTTAATTTCATTACAAATGAAAACAACAATGTATTTCATGAAACCAGATTTAGGATATACAGTAGCTGTGAATTTGTGACAGTTATTTAACAAACAAAATAACTTATTGAAGCGTATCAGTCTGATATTAAAGAAGAATATACCTTGGACTGTCACAATGAGACATCTAAATACTTTGAAAGAGGCTCAGACACAAGTTAGTTAGTTAGTCGCAGTTCCAACTTCACAGCAACGGGTCGTCCCCATTATGCTCCGTTCCTGTGTCAGTGAATATCATACAAAACGCTCCCCACCGCCCAATGTGAAAAGTGGAAAAGACAGGAGTCTCGACAAACAACAGCCCGCACAGATGCACTGTGCATAATGCCGCCGCCAGAATGTCAACACAAAAGTCCCCCACAAAACACCCAGTTCATTTCTGATGGAATATGCAGCCATTTTCCCATCTGGATGTTTCCTAGATGTTCACCCACACAGTCAACGAAAATACAGTTCACTGTTGATGGCAGTGGCAGTCAACCAGAAGCCCAGCAGCCACGCATTTCTGCATAAGGCAAAAACCGGTCAAATCTGGGACATAGCCATCTGCCATCACTCCGAACATGCAGTCACGTTCCAAAAAACCTCGAGAAGATTCAAAAGCACTTCACACGAAACTCACAGCTCACAGTGTCGCGCCACGCACTCACTCAGTAGCAGGGCGACGGAACCATCAAGCCTCCTTAGTCGCCTCTTACGACATGCGTGATAGGCTGCAGTGTTTCTATTCTTTGCTTCCCTTATGGGCCCCGGCAACACACGGGATAGTCAGACACAAGTAAGACAATACACACATATAACAAAAAGGATGTGAACAGTTTGGATTCATCATGAAAGGATAAAAACAGGAACATAATGCAACAAAAGGACAAAATAAGGTGAATAATACGGAAGTAAACAATGAAAGACGATACATTATGGTATCAACGATATAAGTAGATACATTGATATATTACGTCGGGGAAACATCATCATCAAGGCAAGTTGGTTCATTATGTAATGATATTTTGGATGTTGTAATATAAAAACACACAGAGACATACATTCCCTCTCAGCCCATGGAGGCACTCTGTTATCAGATGTTCTGGGACAGGCATATCGTTCGCAGCCACTCTTACTGTGGACGGAACCCTTGGGAATACACATGCTCCCATCGTGGCAACCTGAGTATCATATATACAGCTGAGTCAAATCATCATCATCATCATCATCATCATCATCATCATCATCATCATCACCATCACCATCACCATCTTCATCATCAGCAAGTGCCGCCAAATATATTATTGTATGGTACACAAACAAGTAATATATTATTGTATTTATTTTTTCCCCGTATATTTCCTTACATCGCAGTCAACACCATCATTTCTGCCGCTATGACCTCTTGAGACGTTTACGTTCAATAGTATGTGATTGCTTTCTGAACGACAGGCATCGATAACTCCGCAAAACCAACACACTGGGCTGTGTCAGACATAATTATACTAGTTAAATTAATCAGCAGACATTTTAACATAACTGTCGTTCAAATATATGCTCCAACAGGAGAATCCAGTGAAGATAGTATGGAGGGATTGTATTATGACATAGAGTCTGCTTTGAAGAGATGTAACAATTCAGAAATAATTATTATTACGGTTGACGTCAGTGTGAATGTAGAAAATCAAGGTGATAGATGCACAGTAGGAAACCATGGTTTGGGAGAGAGAAACGAAATAGGATACATACTTGTAGAATGAGCAAAAGAGCAGGGAATAATTGTAGGATACACTTGGTTTAAACGACACCCTAGACTATTATGGACAAGAAGGAGTCCTGATAGGAGTATTAGAAACCAGATTGAGTACATTCTGATTAGCACAAGGTTTTGAAATGCGTTAACAATTCAAAACCAGTTCGCAATGCTTATTATTACAGTGATCACAGATTGATTACAGGCAAATTGAGAGTATAGTTAAAGAAAGTCAAGTATATAATAATCAATCAATCAATAATGTGCCATGCCGGAAAGCGTGGGCGGTCATGATTCGCAACTTCACTCGATCACCAGAGTCGTGGATCAGCTCAGTGTTCCTGTCTCGTCCATGCCATGTGGCCAAGCCATCCAGATATTTTCCTCTCGGTCTTCCTCTTGGTCTGTTCCTATCGATCTTGCCAGTTGTCACTAAGTTCTCCAGTCCATTTCTTCTCATAACATGTCCAAATAAATTTGACTGTCTACGTCTAATTTCTTTAATCACTCTACGATTTTCATTTGTCTCCTGTAGTACTTGGTCATTGGTTTTTCTATCTGTCCATGGTATTCTTTGCATTTTCCTCAGAAACCACATTTCTGCAGCCATCAGATGTTTTTCAGCTTGACTGCATATTGTCCAAGTTTCACATCCATACAAAAGAACAGGCTCTATGTATCCCCTCGACACTCTTTTTCTAGTTTCAATTGACATCTTTTTATTGGTCAGAATGTTTTTCATCTTGCTAAAGGCCACCTTCGCCATAGCGATTCTTGTTCTAATCTCCTCAAGGCACCTCCAATCGGATGTTATGACTGTTCCGAGATAATTGTACCGATTCACTTGTTGAAGAATATTCCCATGTACTTGTATATTACATTGTGGTACTTCGTTCTTCCCAGTGACGACCATAACCTGTGTCTTCTTACAATTTAATTCTAACCCCAGCTGCTCACTGTGGCAACAACCGCGTCTACTAATTGTTACAGATCATGTGCATTGTCTGCAATCAATACTGTATCATCTGCATATCTAATGTTATTTATGTTTCGTCCTGCAATGCTGATTCCATTTATGTCTTCTACATTTCTGAAAATATTTTCACTGTATAGGGAAAAAAGATCTGGAGGCATTACACATCCCTGCCGAACACCTCTCTTAATAGGTTGATATTGTCCCACTTCATTATCAATCCTTATGGCAGCTTGTTGTTTCCAATATATGTTTTTTTTATAAATCTAATGTCTTTCCCATCAATTTATAGATCTGCAAGCATATCCACCATGTTGACATGTCTAACTCTATCAAAAGCCTTTGTGTAGTCAATAAAGCAAAGATGTATATCTTGGTTTACTTCTATAGAACGTTCAATAATTGTTCGCAGCATATACACAGCATTTACTGGACCCTTTCCTTCTACAAACCCACATTGTTCTTCCCATATTTCAGGTTGTATTTTCTTCCTCACTCTTTGCGTGATAATTCGTAATAAGATCTTTGTGATGTGACTCATTATACTAATTGTTCTATTTTGATCACATTCCAAGGTTCCTGATTTCTTTGGGATTGCAATAAATACAGAATTACATAATTCAGAAGGTATATCTCCAGTATCATATAATTTGTTCAGCAGTCTGGTGACTTGCTCTAGTCCAAATTCTTCTCAAGCTTTAATCATTTCTGTTGTGATGTTATCTGTACCGGGGGCCTTGCCAGCTTTCATATTCTTAAGAACATTTTGAACCTCCATCTTTAAAATTGGTGGTCCTTCATTATTAAATATAATATCATACTGTTCCCCTCTGTTATCATTATACAGGTTTTTCACATAATCTGTCCATACATGTAGAATCTGATCTTTTTCTTTTATGATTTTGCCATCTTTAGTTTTTAGATAGCCTGTTGCTGTACTTGTTCTTTTATTAGTAAGTTCCTGAATTCTTTTGTGCACTAATTTGGTATTTTGACTGTTGTGTTGTTTTTCAATTTCTAAGCACTTTTCCTCAAGCCATGATTCTTGTGCCTTCCAACATAATATTCTGACTTGTCTGTGAATATCTTCATATTTGGCAGAATTATTTTTGTTGAGTCTTCTTGTTTCCATTAACTGTAAAATTTCTTCAGTCATCCATTTCTTACTACCCACCTTCTTTAATTTTGGAATAGTTGTGTCTGCAGCCAAACTGATTGAATTCTTTAACATTTCCCATTGATCATTCACATCCTGGAATAATATCTCTAGATCAGACAATTTATCAAATCTGTTCTGTACTTCTATGCTGAATTTGTTTTGTATTTCCTTGTCATTACTCAATGTACGCAAATCATATTTAGTGTTTCCTGTTATACACTTGACTTTTTCAGCTTTATCCTCAATGTTCCTGTAAGTAGTCTGTGGTCACTATAACAATCAGCACTGGGAACTGATTTGCTACTGTTAGTGCGTTTCTAAATCTTCTGCTAATCAGAATGTAGTCAATCTGGTTTCTGATCCTGCTATCAGGACTCCTCCATGTCTATAATCTTCTAGGGTGTTGCTTAAACCAGGTGTTTCCTACAATCATTTCCTTTTCTTTACCTCACTCTACGAGTCTGTATCCTCTTTCATTTCTCTCTCCTAAACCATAGTTTTCTATTGTGTATCTATCACCTTGATTTCTTACTTTTGCATTGAAGTCTCCTATCATGATGTTTATGTCTGAATTTTTACATTTCTTTAAGGCAGACTCCATGTCATTATAGAATTCCTCTACACTATCTTCATTGGACTCTCCTGTTGGGGCGTATACTTGAATAACATTTATGCTAAAAGGTCTGCCACTCAATTTAACCAGTAGAACTCTGTCCGACACGGCCCAATATCCTTGAACAGATTTTGATGTTTTCCGGTCCAAAATTATTGCCACTCCCCTGTGTCGATCTTCACCTCCAGAATAAATCATCTTAAAATCGTCATCTATCTTGATGCCCGCCCCTGTCCATCTCGTTTCGCACATCCCTAAAATATTAATTTTTTCTCTTTCAATTTCTTGTTTTATGTTCTCTAATTGTCCGTCGTCGTTTAACGTCCTAACGTTCCATGTTGCTAATTTTAATGTCTCTGTCCTTGTCTTGCGATGATCAGTCTTTAAGCGAATCATAATGTACTTGGCACTTTCAAAGAGGTAGTTTGCCGTTGCTTTCCTCTATGGCAGTGACCATACTGGCCGGATGACCGCAATCATTGTCTCTCGAAGGAGATCCTCTGCTTGCCGTCTCGAAATTCGAGACCATGACCAACAAATATCTGTCGGCTGCCCTCAAAATGTCATCCACCACCTGCCTTCCGTGGCTTCTTTGAAAACTTCCAATCAACGAACACAAAATAACATCACATAATCCACAGGAAAACACTATCCATGTGAAATCCACAGGAAATCAGTATATAACAGGAAAATAGATATGATTTGTACACATTAAAAAATGACAAAGAAATGCAAAACAAATTCAACATAGAAGTAAACAAAAAAAAAATGATATATTGTCTGATCTAGAGATCTTATTTCAAGATGTGGATGATCAATCGGAAATGTGGAAGAATTCAATTAGTTTGGCTGCATAAACAACTATATCGAAATTAAAGAACTTGGGTCGTAAGAAATGGATGACTGAATAGATTGTACGACTAATGGAAACAAATTTTTTTTTTTTTTTTTTTTTTTTTTTTTTTTTTTTTTAGCATATCCTTTACAGGACATAGCTGTCAACACCAGCATCTTTCAGCTGTATGTTGATCTCTTGGCAAGATTACGCTCAGTAGGGAAACAAATTTACTCAACAAAAATAATCCTCCCAAATATGATGAAATTCACAGACAAGTAAGAACATTAGGTAAGGAGGCAAAAGAAGTATAGCTTGAGAAAAACTGAATTTATTTTCCGCGTTTCATCCTGTTTCAGGATATTGCGGTCAACATTAGCATCTTTCAGCTGTATGTTGATTCCTAGGCTAGATTACGCTCATCAGCACGCCACGCCTTTCTGAGCGACCGGCTCCATACTATCGTAACTCACTGGCCCGCTTCGAAACCCTTCAAATTCTCGTGCGCTCACGTCAACCACGAGAGTATTCGGGGTTACGGAGAAAGCTGCTAACCCCTCAGTCAGGGAGACCGGCTGAAAAACTGAATGGCAATCGAAAAACAATACAACAGTAATAATACCAGATCAGTGCACAACAAGAATTCTGGAAATTACTCATATAAAAGAACATGTACATCAATCAAAAGACTGTAATAATTTAAAAAAAATATTTAAAAAAATTTTTTTAATGCAAAATCGTATAGATAACATCACAACAGAAATTATTCATGCTTGAGAAGAATATGGACTAAATCAAGACACGAGACTGCTGAACACAATATATGATACCGGAGATATACCTTCTGCATTATGACATTTTGTCATTTTATCTCATCTCATCAGGTTCCTCTTGTAGATTGTGGTATCGAGGTGAATTATAAAAATCTGGGGAGTGCCCACTTTTGGGCTTCATGTGTCGATATTCCCATCGACTATACTATTCCATCCGTCCATCGATTGCGTGGTCGGCTTCTTCCTCTGTTTCTATTTGGTCTGTGCATCACTGCTTAATGTGGTATAATGTTAGTTGGTAATCTACTTGCATGGCCAATCCATTTGAGGGAAATCATGGATGGCTCATGCGGAGGATACGATCAGACAGGTGTGCCCCTTGGAGAATATTAGGAGAGGAGAGGAGTGGGTCAGAGTGCCAGCGGAGCAGTTAGACTTGTGGAGAGTTATAATCACATTGAGCCGGGAGTGCAGGAAGTGGCCAGCAGGGGCCACGGAAGTGGAAATCCAGCAACTAATTCAGGATAATGCTCGCCCGGATGATGTGATTATCTACACAGATGGGTCGGTGTTGAGAGGTAGGAGAAGTGCCTGGGGGTTCTTAGCAATAGCTAATGGTCGACGTTTGGTGCAGGAGAGCCTGGCATATGATACCACAACATCTAGCTTAAGAATGGAGGTGGAGGCGGTCAGTGCAGCTTTCCGCTGGATGAAGAATACGACATACACACACATCGCGATTGTAACTGATTCAGAAAGCATGCTGAGGAAGGTGAGGACAAGCAGGCTTCGTGCAGAGTGGTTTGCTTCGCTTCGGAAGTCACGGGTGATAAGCATCGTCTGGATCTTTTCTCAGGGGCATGCTGGTGGGCTAGGGAATGAACAGGCGGACAGATTGGCTGGCTCGGCAAAACTTGGTGGAGTATTGATGCATGACAAAGCAGACGTGGTTTCTTCCTTGTGGGAACATGTGTACACCTCGGAGGAGCAAATGGATCACCATAGTCTGGCAAGAATGCGACAGCGAGGGGTAACGATGGTATCTGGCCGACGATTGACGCTCAGAGGAAAGGCGAGACGGACATATAATCAGAGTGCTACTGGTACTATTAGTGTTGGAACTCTTCGCTGGCTGCTGAGGATGGGGACGGAGCGCTTATGGAAATTCCCCGAATGCTGTGATGTCGGTTCCTAGATCAATCAATCAATCAATCAATCCATTTGACTTGTTGCCGTCTAATAAAATCTAGTGCAGCTATAACCCCCACTGTAGTCCTGATTTCTTCATTTCTGATCTTATCTCTTCTTGATACATTGAGTATTATTATCAGGAGTCTCATTTTCGTTGTTGTGATTTTTCGTTTCTCTTTTTCTGTCATTGTCCAGGTTTGGAATTGGTAACATAGAGTTGGTAGGAAGATTGTGTTGTAAAGTGCTTTCTTAGAAACTATTGATACATGTTTGTTCTTTAGTATTGGTACCATGTGTACCATAAGTTGGTTTGCCTTACTGCATATATTTTGGATCTCGTCTTCTGATTTGCCAGTTGATATTATACGTCCTAGGTAATTGACACTCTTTACTTGTTTCAAGGGATGTTCGTTTAGGTGAATTATTATTTTTTTTAAAAATTCTTTAGTTATAGTCATTATCTATGTTTACTTGTACTAATTTTCATGTTCTGTTCCCTACACATTTCGTTTAGTCTATGCATGTGGTCTTGCAATTCATCTTCTGATTTTGCCATTAGTGCTTGGTCATCCGCAAAGAGTAGTTCACTAATCGTGTAATTTGCAGACAGTCCTTCTTCTGTGTTCTCGTCATGCGGTGTTCTGTGGTTTCTGTTTGGTTGGTTTCTTTACATATGTTGTCTATATAGGTTATAAACAATAGAGGGGACAGGACACAACCTTGTCGTACTCCCGATCTTATGGTAAAGGGTTCTGAGTGTCATCCAGTTTCTCTCACTATGCATGCACTGTTTTTGTATAAGCTTTCACATAGGTTTGTAAGATGTTTACTCACTCCATATTGTTTAAAAATTTCCCACAGCTTGTTTCTATCTACTCTATCAAATGCCTTTATTTTGTCGACAAAGGCTAAGTGGAGTGTTTTATTCAATACAATTGATTTTTATATAAGTAGTCTGAGAGCAAAAGTGGCATACGTGCATCCTTTTCTTTCATCTAAATCCGATTTGTGTTTTGCTTCTATAGTAGTTCGTAATCTTTTCGCTAGACTTTTGCAAAATATTTTCCCAATATGACTCAAAAGGAAAATGCCTTTGTAGTGTGTGCAGTCTCTTTTGATGCCTTTTTTTCAAATGTCGATAATTATGGCGTTTCCCCAATCTTGTGGTTTCTGTTGCTCTACTCAAACATGGTTAAATTGTCTATGTAGATATTCTATTGCTACTTCTCTTGCTGCTTTAATTATTTCATGTGTTATTTCATCTTGTCCCGGTGATTTTTTTTTCATGGTGCTAATCTGACGGCTTCTTTGATTTCTTCTTTATGTATATGTATGTCTAGTTCTAGTTCTCGGTGGCATCTGTGTCGGTTTCTTGAATTTCTGTGACATCTGATAGTATGTCGAGAAGTTATTCAAAATACAAGTTCCAGCTTATAAGGATTTGTTTTCGTTCACTTTTGGCTCTCCAATTTTGCTGTTAATTATTTCAGTTGGGTCAAATGGTTCTCCTCTGGTTCTCATTGCACTTATCTTTTTGTAGAAGTTTGTAGTTGCCTCCTTGTAGTTTTTATTGAGGATATATCCATTCCCCTCCCAGTCAATTAGTTTTTCTCTCCGTACTATTCTATTCACATGTTTTCTCGCCATTCTATATTCTATGTAATCACGTTCCTGTTTGCTCTTCGACCACTTTTTATATATATTTTTTTCCTTTGTCGCTTTTACAGCTTTCTTTACCTCTGCGTTCCAAAAACTTCATATGTTCTGTATCCATGGTTGGCTGTCTTTCGTGGTTCCACATGTTAATTTTGCAGTAATTAAAATACTTGATTTGAGCATCTCCCATTATTTTTACATTGTTTTTATTTCTTTAGTTAAGTTTACAAATAATTTAGTTAGCTATTTCTCACAATTTTAACTCATCGCCTCGTAGTTAAGTTGTTTTTTTTTTTTTTTTGTTTTTTTTTGTTTTTTAAGTTTACTGATTCGCGTGGCATGCATTTTCCTAGTCTTTGCTTTCTTTTTCTGTTGGTTCTTATTATGGTAATAACTGTTTTATGGTTGATTGATTGATTGATTGATCTAGGAACCGACATCACAGCACTGCTTTATGGTCTGTGTTTATACCTAAGTTGGGCAATGCCCTTGATTCTAATACATTTCTCTTTCTGTTATTTCTTGTTAATGTAAATCAATGTGGCTTTTGGAATCTAGATCGTTCCATTTATACCAGGTTTATATTAGTGAGTCTTTGTGTTTATAGAATGTGTTTGTTATATAGAGGTCGTGTTGTCTGCAGAACTCTATCTCCGTTATCATTTATTTCATTATGTTGGTCTCCAAATGCTCCAAGATGTTTTTCTATGCCCACTCTGTTATGTCCTAGACTTATATTAAAGTCTCCAATAACTATGATGTTGCCCTATCCTCTATTTTATTTAGCACGTCATGGATGTCTTCGTAGAATTCCTCGCATTCTTGCTCATGATTGTTTGTATAACATGGTGTGTATATCTGTACATAGGTTGTAATTGGTTGTTCTTTTATTCTCACTGTTATCTCTCTCTCTCTCTCTCTCTCTCTCTCTCTCTCTCTCTCTCTCTCTCTCTCTCTCTCTCTCTCTCTCTATTTTGTTACATTGTGCTTCAAAAAGGCATAATAACTACAACCCCCTGGCGGTAGCGAATGTGACTGAAAAAGCCAATTCGCGTTGTAAATGTTTGTCCTCAGTGAACACATGGTCATTTCCACCATCATGCACCATCTTACGTCTCGCACGCTCAGTGTGTGACTTATCTGCAATAAGTTGCTTTTTCGTCTTTGTTCTGATATTTGCCCTTCATGCAACACGTTCAGCGGTTGAAATCCCTCCTAATGTGCATTATCAATGCCTGTATCAATCATGTCCCGCTTACACACATCTTTGTATCGTAGTAGAGGCCGACCCTGAGATCTCTTACTCATCTATAATTCACCAAAAAAGATGTCCTTTGCTATTATGCCATCATCCATCCTCCTAAGATGTCCTATCCATCTAAGTCTACGAAGACTGAGCATGGAACAAACCGTCACACAACCTGATCTTTTCAATACTCAAGTATTTGCGATTTTGTCTTACCACTTAATACCAAGTATTCTTCGCAGACACCGCATATGAAATCAGTTTAAACGTCTTTGTTCCATTTCTGATATTTGCCCTTCATGCAACACGTTAAGCGGTTGAAATCGCTCCTAATGTGCATTATCAATGCCTGTATCAATCATGTCCCGCTTACACACATCTTTGTATCGTAGTAGATGCCAACCATGAGATCTCTTACCTATCTGCAATTCACCAAAAAAGATGTTCTTTGGTATTCTGCCATCATCCATCCTCCTAAGATGTCCTATCCATCTAAGTCTACAAAGACTGAGCATGGAATAAACCGCCACACAACCTGATTTTTCCAATACTTCAGTATTTGTGATTTTGTCTTGCCATTTAATACCAAGAATTCTTCGCAGACACTGCATATGAAAGCTGTTTAAACGTTTCTCTTGGTGTGAGTAAGTTGTACAGGT
The DNA here is from genome assembly GCA_963921405.1 of Cepaea hortensis. Lineage (NCBI taxonomy): Eukaryota > Metazoa > Mollusca > Gastropoda > Stylommatophora > Helicidae > Cepaea > Cepaea hortensis. The sequence goes on from OY992888.1 coordinate 83,787,846, forward strand.
TTCACTGCCATAAAGAAGAGTACTAAGGATACAGGCTTGATAGACAAGAACTTTTGTTTTTGCAGTAAGCTTCCTGTTCTCCCAGACTCTTTTTCTTAAAGTGTTCATTGTTGTTGCTGCCTTACCAATCCGGATGTTGAGTTCCTGATCTAGGGATAATTTGCTATTTACCTCTGATCCTAGATATGTAAAATGGTCTACCATCTCTAGTTCGGCGTCGTCAATAAATATTGATGGTACCCCATGTGCACCTTGTGACACAATCTGTGTCTTCTTTTTGCTAATTGTTAAACCAAATTCAGAACATGCACTGGAGAATGCAGATAGTAGACAATGCAATTCCTCCTCAGAGTGGGTCGTAACTGCAGCATCATCTGCAAAAAGTAACTCCCTGATCAGTACCCTCCTAATTTTGGTCTTGGCATTGTAGAGGCCGTCATCTGAGCGTGAGTGAATGTATATACCACCATCCTGATCACGAAAGGTATATTTCAGTAGAAGTGAAAAGTATATTCCAAAGAGGGTGGGAGCTAGTACACAAACTTGCTTAACTCCACTCTTGATTTCTAACTCTTCAGAAGTTGCACCATCAAACTTGATTATACCCTTCATGCCTGTGTGGAATCATTCCACAATGGACAGAAGAGTTGGTGGACAGCCAATTATCTTTAGTGCCTTGAACAGCACTCACAACTGACCAAATCAAATGCCTTTGTGAGGTCGATGAAGGCAATAAACAGTGGTTGATTCTGTTCACGGCATTTTTCTTGCATTTGTCGCAATGAGAATATCATATCAATGGTAGACCGGTTCTGTGGAAAGCCACACTGTGATTCGGGGTAGACCTGATCTCCGAGGACTTGAAGTCTGCGTAGAACAATTCTGGCAAATACTTTCTCAACAATACACAGAAGTGAGATACCCCTATCGTTGTTGCAGTCGCTCCGATCACCCTTGTTCTTGTACAGTGTTATGATCCTTGGATCTTTCAAATCTAGTGGGACTTGTCCTTCTCGCCAGCATAGCTATATTAGCTGGTGGATCTGAAGAGTGAGTGTGTCTTGCCAACTTCTGATAACCCATATTGGAATCCCTTCCTTACCTGGAGCCTTGCCAGATGCAAGTTCATTTATTGCACACTTAACTTCTGTTATGGTGGGAAGTGTGTCCAGGTGGTCAAGAGTTGGTAGAGATTCTATTGCGTTGAGGGCATCATCCGCTAGTTTGGTCTCACTTTAGTAAAGCTCCAAAAAGTACTCTAACCATCTGTCCATCTTCTGTTTCTTCTCAGTTATGATTTCTCCAGTCATTGTTTTCAATGATGCACTTCTTTTGCAATGGTAAACTACTGAACGTAACACTTGCCTAGTACATCAACAACAGTTGACAAATGCTGGTGTTGACTGCAACGTTCCGTAAGGGATACGCAACTTTAAAAAAAAAAAACTTCTTTTGATCACTGGACCACAGGCTTTCTTTATTCCTTCATACATGCTTCTGATGTTTCCCTTATCACTTGCGATTTGAATGGACTCACATAACTTGATCCAATAATCATTTGCTCATTGCCTGGCAGCCTTTTGCACATCCTTCCTAACTTGCTTTAGCTCACTCAGAGTGTTACGCGTTGGTCTTTCCTTGTTTCTTAAGAGAACTATCTTCTTCTTATCAATCAAGGGCTGCAGAGTCTGGCTGTTTGCCGCAAACCAGTCCTGCCTCTTATGATCTACAGTGCCGTAAACCCGGACGGCAGTTTTATAAAGAGTTTCCTTAAGTTGACCCCACTTTTCATTTACTGTACAATTTTCTGGTGTATCAGTGAAAGCGTCTTCAAGTTGCTGATGAAACTGAAAGCACTTTTCAGGATCGTGAGTGTTAATAATATTAATACTGGGGCTAGCTGTGTTTAACTGTGTAGATTCTCTTTGGTCTCCGTCTAACTCTTGCAACAACCAAAGAGTGATCCGTATCACAGTTAGCACTGTGGTAACTTCGAGTCAATGATGTATGGTTCAGATGTTGTCTCCGTGTGATGATGAAGTCCAGCTGGTGCCAATGGCCAGATCTTGGATGTTTCCATGTGACCGTATGCAGCTCTTTTGTTTTAACAAAGTAGTTTGTAATACATAGGTCATTACTGGTGCAATGCTCTAGCAGCCTTTGCCCATTTTAATTCATGCGACCGATGTTGTATTTTCCAAGGCACACTGGCCATGAACTCGAGTCCTTGCCCACACGGGTATTGAAATCACCGAGCATATAAATGTAGTCGGATTTTGGTACTGCCTTGATCACGGAGTCTAACTCCTCATAGAACGAATCCTTCACATCATCAGAGGAATCGAGTGTCGGTGCATATGCAGTAATAATGGTGGCAAAACCACAATAGGTGGTTGCAAGCGCAGGGATAATAGTCTTTCATTTCCTCCTGCTGGAATTTCAATCATTCCCAGTAGCGAATTCTTCACTGCAAAGCCCACACCGTGTTGCCTTTTTTTTCTGCCTGCCCTTTACCCTTCCAATAAAGAGTGTAATTGTTTTCCCTGAGTGACCCTTCCTCAGCGAGGTGAGTCTCCTGCAGGCCAGCAATATCAATGTTAAGACGATTGAGTTCGGCATCAATCACAGCCGTTTGTCTCACATCGTTAATATAGGTTAAGTCAGTGGAAAATCCTGGACACATGGTTCTCACGTTCCAGGTTGCAAGCCGTAGCTTGTGTTTCCAATTTTCTTTATATTAGTACTTGGTGCATTGGTGTTACAGCCTGCGATTCAGATTTTGTCCTAGCCCCATGCACCCATTGAAGCAGGCAGGCTGTGGCGGATCAGCACCCAATTCGCCAAGGGCTGCCCAGCTTGAGGCGGGCGGTAGCTGATCAGTGACACCTTTATGTGTCTCCCACCATCAGAGGCAACGCGGTGCGCCCCATGTCTACGCCAACTGACAGGGACTTATAACCCGTAACAGTTGCCTCTCGCTTTGATTCCGAGACAGGTTAAGACCAGGGATGGAGTTATTGCCTCTCCATAGAACAAAGCCTGGGCTAAAATATAGAGATCATGTGTTGCCCATGCAGCATGATCCATCTCTTGGCCTGCCTAGTTCACTCCACAGGAAAGGTAACACCTCTACATCTGGGACAAGACAAGCTGCAGAAGCTGTCGGATCAGCAAAGCAATGCTCTAACTGTCTGCCTGTCGGAGCTTCGATCCTAGACCAGTCGCCAACCAAGGCTTAGGGCCTGGTCTGCCCTGCCATGACATCTGTCTTTAGGTTGCATTTTCTCACACCAGGGTAAGGCTTGTATCCACCCAATTGCGCTTTTCCGCCCGAAGCCGTTGGCACAATGTCAAATAATGCAATATAATGTTTATCTTGTGTAACACAGTTGAAAATAAAGAGCACGGGTCTCCCGAATGAGAGCCCGGCGTTCTAGCCACTCGGACAGCCGCTCCACCATGATTATACTTTATAGTTTAACAATTTAGTCAGGGCCGCAGCCTAAAGGCCTGCTGTTTGCTATGTAACATGCTGCGTAACATGCACATGAAAGCTTCTGTTGTTCGCACTTATTCGAGAAAGCTAAGACCTTGATCTTACTACCCAAGACAACGGAAGTTCTTGTAATATCATTAGATAGAAAGTATAATCATCCTTAGCAGTAGGGCTAGGAAAAGGTACGAGTGAGTCCATCCCGAACTACCGCTCGCCAGTTGTGTTTGTCTTTTGAATACATTTCATCGTTGTTGTTGACACTGCCAAAATATGCACATCAACCACTAATATCAACAACTATTATCAACAAATAGCATTAACTTCTAGCATTGTCATCTACAAACTAAACACCAACGTTCAATACAAACTGAAATACATAGACATTGGTTTGTTCGAAACACTCAGATGTGCTGCCACATATGTTATTAATTGCTAGCGTAGCATTATCACTGCCTAGCAACTTAAAGCGTCATTGGCATTATACGCAAAGTCATACTAGGAGCCTCCTGAGTATTTCATTGACAGTCATTTCAATTGTACAAAGGGTACAGTAAACCAACGAGACGAATCGCAGTGAAGTAACATGTACAGCCATCTGTGACGTAGAGGAATCTCCAGTCTTTCATCGCTGGAAACCCACTGGGGAACTGAGCACCGAATCTACGTTCCAGATCCAACATCACAATGCTACAGATTTTAACCACTCCAATGATTGATTCCAATGATGATGACATGCTAGCGAGTTCTAGGACAATCCAAATTGTGGTATACTCTAGATATGATATTTCTTTCTCCCTTTGGGAGTAACTTATGATTTTACTAAATAACCATATCTGTATCAGAGATGATTACTAACTATGCAAACTTATTGTCAGTAAAATCCAACGGGTTTTGCTTGTGAGTCAAACTGAGTGAGGACGAAAGTTGTTTTAAATAGTGTGTGTCTCTATTGTAGTGTAGAACAAGTAAGTCACCTGGGGGATAATGTTTGTAATGCAGTAGTAGAATAGCGGGGCTAATTAAGCCTGCTGTCTATTATCTTGTTTACAGCTTCCAGAATTTACCGCCCTGTTTCCTGCGACACAGTAAGGAAAGAAGATATCTATTGGGACCGGCATTTCCACCACCTAGAATCAAACGAGTTGACTTTGATTCCTCTTCCTTCAGTAGGTAGACTTTCCTAATTGTTAGGCTTTTTGTCTTGAACTTTATACGTGGAGTTTCTCTCTACTTTCGAAGACTACGCTACACAGCCGCAATGCTAAAACTCAATAATTTGAAAGAGGCTTAGGCACAAGTAAGACTTTACATCATATACAAATGAGGAGGTCAAAATGTTGGCGTCATTATAAGAAGATAAAAACAGGAACATAATGTAACAACATGAAAATTTATGGCGAATAATACAGAAGCCAACAACGAGAATAGACACATGATGATATCGAAGATATAAGCAGACAAACTAATATATTATGTGCAAAAATATCATCGTCAAGGCAGGTTGGTTCATCATGTGTTGATGAATATGATGTTTTGGATGTTGTTGTATAGAAACACACTTTGGCATACTTTCTTTATCAAGCTCAAGGGTCATGGCGTGTTCAGATGTTCTGGTACAGACATATATTTCGCAGCTGTTCGTATATTGGACGGAACCCTCCGGAAGACATGCGTTCCCAACCTGGCAACCTAAGTGTCACATATACAGCTGAATTAACTCAGTTTGTAAGTTAGTCATCATCATCATCATCATCACCACCAAGAGCCAAATACATTATTGCATGGTACATAAACAAGTCATGCATTTTTGCATGACGTTGCTTTAATACCAGAAGATGGAAAAAGTGTTAATGAAGTTAAATAAAAAATAACCCACGTAATAACACAGTTAGGTTGTTTTTTTTTTCTTATCAAATTTGCCAGGGCAGCAGTCTAAAAGCCTTTTGTCTGCGATGACCTGTTGCCGTGGGATTTTTCACGTGCGTGACTCGCATACAGTAACTTCTGTTTTTCGCCCGTATCACACAAAGCTATGCATTTGATCTTACAATTCAAGAGATCCGGAGGCCTTGTAATTTTATTAGATACACATGGCTCTTGGAAAGATAAGGCTGCTGATCAATGATAATGTTGTGTAGTTTGAGGTATTATTACGAGGCAAAGCC
>OY992888.1:83796006-83801006 GCA_963921405.1 Cepaea hortensis
GTAGCCTATATTTCTAATCTACTAAATGTTCACCGTAGGCTAGACTTTGAAACTTGCGAAACAGAATGTATTTGGTTAGAGCTAAAACTTCGACACCGCACACCCCTGATAATTGGCTACCTCTATCGAAATCCCAGGGCTGGACACGTTTGGTACGAAAACTTCACTATCATGATGGATGTGGTTTTCGCTTCCGGGAAGGAAATTATACTAATCGGAGACTTTAACATTGACACCAACAAATCCCATATAATTTGGGGAAATATAATTGCATCATACAACTTCCAACAAATAGTAAAACAAGATACTAGAGTAACAAACTCATCTTCAACACTTATAGATCACATTTATGTAACTTGCTCAGTCAACATCATAGAATGCACCGTGCCCATTTGTGCAGTGAGCGATCACTGCCCAATATGCTGCACATGGTCTAAAAAAGGAATTAAAACTCCTAAACATAAACACATAACTGTGAAATATAGAAGCTACAAAAATTTCAACCAAAACGCATTTTTACAGGACTTGCTCAGTTCACCTCTAAATAATGTGTATCAACTTCCAGACCCGGATAATGCTCTGGAGTACTGGATGAAGATCTTTATTGATGTGTTTGATAGACATGTGCCAATCAAGGAAGTTCGAGTAAAACATCACGTCAAACCACCTTGGATCACCCAGGAAATTCTTGAAATTATGAAAGACAGAGATAAGGCACATACAAAGTGGGATCTCAGCACATACCGTACTCTTAGAAACAAAGTTCAATATACCATAGGAAAAGAAAAGAAAAATTACTTTAAGAACTTAGTAATGGATAAAACAAATAGTAAGGATATATGGAAGGCAATTAACACCTTGACAAACTTGCATAACTACTCAAATTCATTACCATAAAATCCTATTTCATGCGACCAATTCAGTAACTTTTTTTTCAGAATTACATAGATCAGCTGAAGGCTATAATACCAAATTCTCCTTGCAACTTATCTTTACTGTCATCGTTTTGCCAGACCAGATGCCCCCGAGATATCCTTTCTGACATACCGCTAATGACAGTCACTGAAGTATTCACTTACCTCAGTAAACTAAAAAACACAAACTCATCTGGGTTATATGGAATCAGCAGTCGGATTCTCCACTGTGCTGCGCCAGTGATCTGTGTATCACTAACCTATGTATATATTCAGTGTCTCACCAAAGGTCACTTTCAATCAGCTCTCAAAATCGCTAAAGTGTATCCTCTCCTTAAATCTGGTTCATTGGACAATGGTCTCCCGAACAATTATAGACCCATTTCTTTACTATCATCACTATCTACACCACTAGAAAAATACATCCATAAGGTAACATTACATCATTTAGATCGCTACAAGCTTATGGTTGACAGTCAATCAGGATTTCGACCAAAATATTCTTGCCATACGGCCCTAACAAACATGATAGAAAATTGGCACCAGAATATAAATAACAACAATCTATGTGGAGCTATGTTTATCGATTTCAGGAAAGCATTTGATATGATAGACCATGCCATTTTTATTTTAAAAAAAACTAGAGACAATGAAAATTGGCCCTAATGTTGTGACGCTAATAACATCTTTTCTGTCAAACAGAAATCAAGTAGTATCATACAATAAATCTCTGTCCCAAACCACTACCTTCAATACTGGAGTACCGCAAGGCTCTATTCTTTGCCCTCTATTATTCGCCATTAATATTAATGATCTACCTTTGCATCTATCGTCGTCCTGCGACGCTGAAAGCAGTAATTTGCTGGAGTCATCTTTGCAACAAGAATTAAATAATGTAGTTAGGTGGAGTTATGCGAACCGTATGCAAATTAACATCACTAAAACAAAATCTATGTTATTAACAACCAGACAAAGACTTGAAACTCTAAATTCATACAAATCACTTCAACTTCACATCGATAACATGCCAGTAGAAAGTGTAATTGAGCACAAAACATTAGGCCTCATCATTTATAGAAACCTAACCTTTAATCCTCACGTTCAAGCGCTCACTAAACAAACAGAGAAAAAAAAGTCGACCAACTCGCCAAAATTAAATATTTCCTTGATGAGGACACAAGGAAAATATTCTATACGTCTCACATACAGACACATTTTGACTACTGCTCTACAATCTGGAACGGTTGTTCCAATTCAAGCACCAAATGACTTTACTCACTCCAGAAGTTTGATTTATAGCAAACATTTAACTGACAATCCTAGCCTGTATAAACGCCTTCAGTTACTACTACTCCGCAAACGTCTGCTTTTCAATAAGGCCAAACTAATTCACAAAATCCTACATCGGAATGCCCCAAATTACCTTTGGCCATTGTTTGAATATAATGCTAGACACAGTAAACGATTAAATATATTACACATTCCGAAGCCTAGGATAGACTTATACAAAACAAGCTTAACGTACTCTGCAGCTCAGCTGTCGAACAATCTTCCACATGAAATAAAAGACTTCACCAATCCCTATACATATAATCGCAAATTATTTGAACACTATCTCAGTGCGGATTACCTTCCACCTTAATAATAGAAGTAATAATAATAATAAAACCCTAGTATAACAGCCAGTCCCCTTTTGGTAGGTCAATATATTCCACATAGCTAATAACAAGTGCCACACGAGTTATTACTATTACTGAGTCGTGTAGTATTGATTCTTAATTTTTCCACATGCCTTTATAATACATACTTTTTATATTGTTGCTGTTTTCAGTTAGCCTTGAATGATGTGTGAATGGTATAATGTATGAAAGAGAGTGATAAAAGGGCAGAATGTTAGACGGGCCTGCGTGCCCAATTCTTAACCCTTTCAAAATAAAGTTTTGTTGTTGTCGTCGTCGTCGTCGTCGTCGTCGTCGTCGTCGTCGTCGTTGTTGTTGTTGTTGTTGTTGTTGTTGTTGTTGTTGTTGTTCTTCTTCTTCTTCTTCTTCTTCTTCTTCTTCTTCTTCTTCTTCTTCTTCTTCTTCTTCTTCTTCTTCTTCTTCTTCTTCTTCTTCTTCTTCTTCTTCTTCTTCTTCTTCTTCTTCTTCTTCTTCTTCTTCTTCTTCTTCTTCTTCTTCTTCTTCTTCTTCTTCTTCTTCTTCTTCTTCTTCTTACTATACTTCAGACATCTGTATGAATTAATGCAAAGATAACTACAGTCAACTCAAAATTGAGTTTGCCTGACATTGATCGAATATTGACCAAAGAACTTAGGCCATTTATGCATATGTCCGCAACTCCTGCAACACAAGTTAAGATAACATTATACGAATTCCACAGTTATGTTAATCAATATCTCTTATCATTAGAATTGTACACGCCCCCCTCCCCCCCCCCCCCCCCACCTACTGGTTTTGACAGAAATTGTGACAGAAACGAACATGGCACTTACCTGTTGTCTTCATAATAGCCTGATAGCGCATTTCTGTTCGATTCGAAGACTTATCACAGGTCAACACTGAACAATTTGTGAAGTGGGTGTCCCCCAGCGGGTAACATGTCCCATTTACATCACATCCTGCAAACAGAGATATATATATATATATATATATTCTAGGCACGTTAAAAATGCGTTAATATATATTCTGTCATTTTTTTTTTCTGAGCAAGAAGTTAAACTGCATGTTTTTGGTGTATCAGAGCCATCTTCAATATTGTCCTTATGACGCCACCCTGTTCGTATGTACACTGATGTCACGTGCTTTGCAACACTATTGACAGGTTACGAGATAATGGCATGTCTATTGTTATTTATATCCTGGGTGCCGAGTCTTAATCAGATACAACTGAGATACATTATGACAGTAGACGATACAACTGTTTTCTGTTAGCGTCGAATGTATGGCGGCGCTCACCAAACTCGACAACTTACATTGTGCTGACGGCTTCGGGCAGAGTAGCGCATTTGGAATGGTACAAGTCTTACTCAAGGGCGAGGAAATGCAACATAAAGACTAAATGTCATGGCAGGGCGGGCAAGGCCATAAGCCTTGGTTGGCATGTGGTCTAGGATCGTAGCTTTGACATGCGGACAGTAAAGGCATTGCTTTGCTTATCCAGCAGCGTCTCCCGCTTGTCTTCTTCCAGATGTATTGGTGTTTCCTTTCCTTTAGAGTAAACTAGGCAGGCCGAGAGAGGGATCATGCTTCATTGGCAAAACATCATTGGCACCTTGCCGTCTTGACAAACGATAGTTTGTTACATTTTCCTTTAAAAATTCATAATAACTGCAGCTCATAGCGATAGCGAATGTGACTGATAAGGCCGATTCCCGCTGCAAATGTTCTTTCACAGTGTATGCATGTGAAAACATGGCCATTTACACCATCACGCTGGGTGTGTGACTTATCTGCAATCATTTTCTCCGTTGCCTTTATTCCATTCTGATATTTGCCCTCCATGCAACACATTCAGCTCCTAATGTGCATTATCAATGTATGTATCAATAATGTCCCGCTTACACATCTTTGTATTGTAGTAGGGCCGATGTCGTGATCTCTTACCCATCTGTATTTAAAAAAAAAAAAAAAAAAGTCCTTTGGTATTCAACCATCATCAATCCTCCTAACGTGTTATATCCATCTAAGTCTATGAAGGTTGAGCATGGAACAAACCGTCACACAACCTGATCTATCCAATACGTCAGTATTTGCGATTTTGTCTTGCCACATAATACCAAGTAATCTTTGCAGACACCGCAAATGAGAGCTGTTTAAACGTTTCTCATGGTGTGAATATGTTGACCAAGCTTCACTGCCATAAAAAAAAGTACTAAGGACACAGGCCACAGGCTTGATAGACAATGGCTTTCGTTTCGGCAGTAAGCTTCTTTTTCTCTCAGACTCTTTTTGTTAATCTGTTCATTGTTGTTGCTGCCTTACCAATCCTGGTGTTGCTTTCCTGATCTGGGGATAATTTGCTATTTACTACTAAAACTAGATATGTAAATTAAATATACCACCATCCTGATCACGAAAGGCACATTTC
>OY992888.1:83803506-83848506 GCA_963921405.1 Cepaea hortensis
TGGCATCATCACGCCGGATGTTTAAGAATACACGTTCTTATCCATTCGGCCATGATGACCTACCCTGGACCTATTGACGAAGCTGAAAGAACTGAGACTGTTAGTGTTGACGAAATTGCGCAACTGTGCAACAATGTAGGACTAAACAGTGAAGACATTACGCCAGAAGAAGAAACAGATTCGTTGCAATGAGGCAATTGGATGGAGGATTTGGAATTGTGAATGATGATGAAATTGTTTCTAGTGTGACAACCAATGAAGAAGCAATTGATGACGATGAAGGATCAGTGCTTAATCAAAAACCTACAACTAGCCACTCAGAAGCAAAAACTATGTTATCAAAGTACATAGACTAGTTATAAATGCAAGACGAGGCATATGCAACGCAGATCCAACTGCGTAGGATACGGAACATCGCCGCAGCGAAAGCTCGGGCCTCAAAGACACAGAAGTGGATGAAAAATTATTTTTAAATAACGTGGGTTTATAGTATTACAATGCAACTCTGTACATTACTACCCTTATGTTGAAGTTTGTATTGATCGTTTCGTAAAATTAAATACAATGTGTATGTATTATGCACTTTTAAAGGATTTCATTATCATTTTCGTCCCAAGCCCGCAATGTAATCACGTTATTCTACATATGCATTAAGATATTTTAGTTATCCGTGTATTGGGTTTAGTCGTCACAGTCATGGCCCGGCCGATGACGGTGAATGTACCTCAGAAGTTGAAGTTAATTCAGCTGATGGCGAGGGACTCTGATAATAGGGAAAGTCGTCCCACATGGAATAAAATTCAGTCCATTGTTGACTGCGCTAGAGTTTAAAGCAAGCAGCTGGGGAATGGTGGGAGGGGGAGGGAGTGGGGAGGGGGGGGGTCGTGCAAATATAAATGTATATGAATTGTAATTTTCTCTGTCCTCGTTCTGTTGTATTGTTGTAGCGCCTTCTTTCCTTTTTCTAGTGCTTATGTGCAGCGCTTGTTCCACAAGCCCGTTGGCTGTTTGTTCCACTGTTTTGCCGTTGCTCGCGTCCTCTGTGTGTCTGTGGTAAGGCGTGCTGTCACATTGCTATTGGGGATGCGTTTTATCGCGGTCTGACGTATGTTGTTGGTAGTTCTTTCGGTGCATTCTTCTATATCATCCATTTCTGTCAGTTCCATATCCATCCTGTCCAGTTACTCCCTGTCGAAAGGGAAGAATTAACATGAGAGTCGCTTAAAAGTCGCTTAGAAGTCGACAGGGTCGACTTCATTGAACCGGGTTTTATCCCATATGGCTCGGTCTCTTTCCGCAGCGCGGAAAGCGTCGCACAAAGCATGAACTCCGTAGCTTTTAGCGACGACCCACAGGAGTCTCCGAAACATTTAACTCTTAAACTTAAGGACGCGGCCCGGAATCGAACCCACAACCTTCGGAGCACAAGTCACGCGGCTTGACCACTTCGCCACAGAGACTCCCGCTTTTTAACAGGAGAAAGTTACTTAAAAGGTCCACCTATTCTAAAAGAAGAAGTCGCTGATGCGGTCAAACATATAATGAAAGGGAAAAAACACTTGGGCCAGATGGAATCACAATAGAAGAATTAGAAGTACTGGGGTAATTTGGAGTAACATTTCAACAAAATATTGAATGATATTTACAGCAGTGGATATTTACCAAGTTGCATTCTAAAATATGTATTTATAGCTATACCAAAAAGATCAGGAGCAATTGAATGCAAAGATTATCGCGAATTAACCTCATAAACCATGTCACTAACTCCTACGTAGAATTATAACGAGAAGAATAAGAAAGAACATACACATAGAAATTGGTGATGGAGACTATGGATTTATCTAAGAAATGGGTACACACAATGCAATGCATACCTTTCGGACACTAATAGGAAGATCAATAGAGACACAGAAAGACACATATTTGTGCTTCACAGATTTTACTCATGCATTATTTTTAAAAAACCGCATGAAATGTTTAAAATGTTGGAAGATATTAACATTGAAGGGGAAGTTCTCAGAATAATAAAGACTATTTATTGGAACCATTTAGCAGCAATTAAAATGAGAAATAAAGAAGGCAATTATGAACAAATAAATCTAGGAATACAATCATAATGTGTCTTGTCACAGGAACTCTTCTCCCTCTACAGCTAATTAATAGTGAGAGATTTCTAAGAGAAGCCATGGATACTAATCGCAATAAATAATATAAACAATATACCCCATGCAGATGACAAAGTATTGGTGGCGGATAATATAAAAGATATACGGCAATTGTTGTAATTGTAGTAACAGAGAGTGCAAAGAAGGGACTCTCCGTGAATATCAAGACAACAGTAACAACTGTGGTATCAAAGAAAAAGATGACACCAACTTGTGAAATTAAAATGTAAGAGAATATTCTTAATCAAGTGGGCAATGTTAAAATCAAAGGGGCATTCAAAGCGTCAGATGGAAGATGCACAATTGAGATTAAGTGCAGAATAGAGCAAGCACAAGCTGCATTCCAGAAAATAAAGAGTACCTTATACTTATAAGTCACTATCATTCAATGCAAGAAAGAGAGTGCTGAAACGAACCTCGTTTGCTGTATGGCAGTGAATCTTGGAATATAAATTAACAAATTATGAATAATTTGGAAGCAGCAGAGATGTGGTTCCTGAGACGAATGGTGCGAATTCATTGGTCTGCCAGAGTAACTAACAAGGAGTGTCCGAAAGAGGCAATGGAAACTAGAACATTATATACAATAATAATAAACAGACAAACAGCTTTATTTGGTCATTGTCACCAACTGGCTGGGGGTAGATCCCAAATGGGCAACCACTCAGCCAAAATCATTTTCTTCTACTGGTGTTTAGTTCTGGATGCAGTTTAAGATCCCCTAACTCTGTCAGAAGGGACTAGTTACCACCCAGATCCCAGAGAGAAAACGTGGAACTAATGTCTTTTATGCTGATTTAAGACACTGTCCCTGATACTCAAGAAAACAGCCAAGAAGTGGCTCGTTGAAGATAGAATATTATATATCTATATAGTTTTGGCTGTACTTGGTATCACCAGAAGTGAGAAAGGAGGAGTTAAGACATGCAACGTAATCTGGTTACTTATGACTGCATAGGCAAGATACCTCCCGGACATAGATTCCCACTTCTGGATAATATGTGCGAACCCCCACTAAATGATACAATAATGTGTGTACTTGATTAAGCTACACAAACATTTATAAACATTTAGAATTATACGGACAAATTGAGTTTTAAAATACAACAACTGTGTTTATTATTGCTATTGATGATCATATGATGATGATGATTATATTATGGTATACGTAACTCATCTGGCTGAAAAGCTCAGAAGCACATAGGTCATGCTTCCCCCAGTGAGACGCAGTTCACTGTCAGATTGAAGGAGTCCAAATTGGTCCCTTCACAAGGCTAAGTCACTTCCGGATATGGGTTGTTGACTGTCCATTGCTCCTAAGAGATCTGGAATGAAACGAACGGAGATGGGTAGTATCTACGTCTACACATCTCAAACACATATGTCTATACATTCATATAAACATACATTCAAGTCATAATATATGATGGTATGATGATATATATGATGGCATGTTACATAACATATATCAGTTCTAAATAAATAAATATATATGTATATATTCATAAAACTATTTGGAACATCTATAGCTCAAAACATACACAATCACCTCCATTTATGTAATGGAGTGTTTCCCATATAAGTTCACCTCACTTACTCTTTCCCTTTCTGATTCATTCATACTGTCTTGTCGGAAGGGCTGGTCGCACAGTCCTGTCGAACATTAAATGCCTTCCCTGAATCTGTCTGGGGTATTGAATGTCCTAAGTCATGTCTGTCCTCATGCAGACATCATGCAGACAAGGTGAACTGGTGCCATTCCTCAAACCAAGTGGTTTCACCACAATCTTGGTAGGCACTCAAAGTGTTGGTCCAAATAATCAACGTTAATTTGGACGCTATCAAGAGACTGGGAGCTCTCAGCAATTTCTCCTAAGTAGTCAGTCTCCCCAATGTTTAACATCATACAGGATGAATCTAAATGTATCTCCTGTACATGCATAAGCCACACGCTCATGTAGCTTGGATAATGGATTTCTCCAAATTATCACATACAACAAATCAGACAACCAAGTGGTGAATGAAAGAAGAAAATAGTTCTCAGTGAAATCGTAAAGCTAGAACTGGAACATTAAGTACAAAGAAAATCCACCAGTGTAAAGTTTGGGAGAATATGCAGAACACGAAACTACACAAGCCTTCAGACTAGCAGACAACTAATCAGAGTAATGGTCTTACCTGGGTTATAGCTAGGAAATCCTGTCATACGACTTCGTACAGAAGTCCAACAGAACGAAATGTTAATATTTCTCCAGTAGGTATCCTAAGAATGCTATTGTGAATTTGCGTCTGAAGTCTTGCTGGCCATGCATGTAGTTTTATTCTAGTCAATTCCTGGCTAGTTTCCAGGTTGGTTAATTAATATGTCCAAGTTCCTGTTAGCTCCACCTATTTTTCCATGTAAGATGATTTACCTAGATGGATTAAGTGCCAAATTCTTTTCACCCCTCCTCCTTTCCTGTGAAGGGTAGTTTCATCTGTCAATCAAATTGACCGATGCCCCCCACGCCTGAAACAATGAAACCTGCTTTGGCGGCAATGCAGTTGCGTCATTACATTCCAATAGGCTGGTAACACCAGCCTTCCCGGTTGCTGGCCGGAATGTGTCAGCCATGGGTTTCTACTTTGCCCCGTAGTATTGCGGAGAGGTGTTAAGCATCTGGTCCTAATTGCTCCTTTGTGGTGGCAATTACAGACGTCCCGGCTCCACAAAGTCTGGACTTTTAGATAGGTGTTAGGCCTGCATTAAATTGCCGTCTTTGGATCCCACGGGGTTTTCCCCTGAGTAGCACTGCCATGTATTATTTCAGACGGGTCTGGCTGACCCTCTTGATTCTAAACTAACACGTCAATCTCAACTGACTGGCTCCGCGATGTCTGGTTGATCAGAACATCAAAGGGAAAATCTCTTAGATGTAGAGACCAGACGTTGCTTTGATCTACCAATGTAGTAAAAATGATAGTGCGGGCTCTAAGTGACTCTGTATTTTTCTCTTACGTTTTTATCCTCTTCTGGGGAACGTTTATTCTTTTAGAGAATTTTAGAAAAATATTGTGGGCTCTGTAATTCCTTGAAAACTTGTGTAATTATGATGCTGCCGGGCTGTCCCGCCACATAGCTCTCCAATTTAAGTAGGTTCATTAATGAAGCCTATAACAGAGCCTCGGCAGCATTCAAGAATGTATCTAAGTTCTCTCCGTTCTCCAACTGCCTCCCAGTCTGGGTTCCCAATATTCTTTGTGGCAGTGGGATGTTCTATGAGTCAAAAGAAATATCCCATGTCCATTCTCCCAGGATAAATCTTGCAAATCTTTGCTCCTGGTGTTGTGTAGGATTTCCGGGCTATTGCTCGGTAATGTCCTGTCCTCTGGAGGTTTTACTTTTTCCCAGCCGGGAAATTGCAAAATGTATAACAAGATTCTCCTGCGCCGCAGAGAGACTGCTATTGTCCACTCAATTTCTGGCCCTTGTCCTATAAGCAGAGGAAGTGCCATCAGTGTTTTCTTAAAAGAATTGGTCGCAGTACTGTTGCTCCATTTTCTTTTTCTCCGTCGGCCAAAGATCATAATAAAATCCTTTAATCTCCTCCTTTTGGCAGGAAATTTGCTAAACATCATAATTTTATGATGTGCATTCAACTCATACTTGCCTCTTTCTTGGTAGGATGTCAGTTTACTACCTCTTGATTTAAGAGTTTTCTTCCTTCGATAATTATTTATCCAGGTGCGTTCCTCTTCAACAGAGTTCCATTTTGAATCTGTGTTTGAAAGTATAAGGCTAGTAGAAGTTGCCCAGCTTTGAGAAATCATGTTGTTCCCCAAGAACTGTGAATTTGTATCACTCCTTGTAGAAGTATACATAAACAGCTGTTCTCCCCATCCAACATTGGTTGAAGTGAAAGGTAAACAAGGTTCTGAGTGTTGAGTATACCAACCGCTCCGGTTTTGTTCCGCTGCAGAGTCCATCATTTGTGATCCCCTGTTAGCTTCAGCTGTGTTGATGATAGGCATTACCTTCATCCTGTCCAAAGAAGTATTTTCTTCTTTGTTGTTAGCAGACATGTTTATCGTCCCTGAATCAGAGTCCGTGGTATAACCTACATGAATGCTTTGTGTATCTTGAGTTTCCTTTTCGAAAGACTCCAAGATACTGACATCGTAAGAATTCTCCTCCGTGTCTTGTTTGTCCTCCATGGCTGGGCTCTCTTGTGCCAAGTCCAATCGAGGTATTCTCTCCCTGGTCTGGTTTTCTTGTTCCAAATCCAATAGAAGTGAATGTTGTGGGATGTCATTTTCAATGCCATATCCCACCTGAGATAAGTAATTCAAACTGATAATTATTTCATCTTGTGTGGCCACACCGTGAGAAACAATGGAATCCTGTTTTACATCCATTCCGGTCTCAGTTGAATTCATTTCCACTCCTAGTTTCTCTGAACTGAAGGGAATAAAAGAGTCGGGTAAGGTCTCGCCTTCGATCTCTTTAATAGTTTTCCTCAGGTCCTCCTCCTCCTGGATTTTTCTCCTTTGGGAAGTCTTAGGAAGCTCCTGAGATTGCTGGGTTGCCAAGCCAGCTAATCCGCTTTCATTGCGGTGTAAACATTTATCACGTTTGTGACTGTTTACCGAACGCTTGGTACATTTATTCCTATTCCGTTTATTTTTAATATTTTTAGGAATAGGCGAGGGAAGCATCTGCCTTTCTGTGCGCAAGTTTTTGTTTTTCTGAGCCATGGGGATTTGCGAAGGAATGCATGCCTCTTCTTTGTGACGGTCAGCTTCCCCGCTTTCTATCAGAGTTTCGGCTTGAGTGATTGGCTTTTCCTCAATCGAGCTGGTAGATTCCTCCACGTTCAGTATTTCAATTTGCTTCTTCTTCATCTCATCTTCTTCAGCTTTGTGACGCATATCTGCTTCTAATTCTGCAACTCTTTTCATCATCTGCTCATCTTCTTTGTCCCACCAATCCATTTCTTCTCTAATAAATAGTTCTAGCTTCTCTCCTACTAAGCCGAGCCTTATGCCCCATCCTCTAGCGGACTCTAAGAAATCTGTGCGTGCATCCATGATCTCTTCTCAGCTTAAACTCAGGTAAGTAATTATATTATTACCCTACAGAGAGCTAGTCAGATTTATGCTAGAGCTGGATAGTGACAAGAGGAACAGACACTGCTATGAGAATGATAGTAGTGAATTAGAGTGAGAAAGTTGATGCAAAGCAGTCCGTCATACACTGAATTAACTAAGAATTATCAAATTATTCATGATTAAATCAAATGATAAAGCATGTAATCAAAAAATCATCAAGTACATCATCAATAAACTAATTAATATCACTAATTAATGTGATTATTAATTCTACAGTGGTGAATGATGTAAATTAACTCATATGATATTATCCATTATTAACTTTTTAACAAGTTATTTAAATTCTACAGACTTCCCTAGAAACAAATTCCTAAGTTAATACTTAGCAAATGTAATGGGTGAAGAATGAAAGAATGGTTTATGAAAATCAATAGTCTAGAATTTATTCTCTGATTCTATCATGGATGAGAAGTCCTGATGTGTCAAAATCTTGCCTACAATCAAGCAAGCTATTACATTAGAAATAAATTATAACTAACTAATGCTGCTAAGAATGTAAGTGAGAATTACCTAGGTTCTATCCATGGGCAAGACCAGAATAATACCAGACTAACAGATTTGAAATAGGTTCGTTCCTTGCGAGCGAACCAAGTTTTCTAGGGTTTACTCCCGTATTCTATAGCGGGCGAGCAGACCAATAGGCTCTAGGGTTTACTCCCGGATTCTATAGCGGACGAGCCGTCCCAATATGTCACCAACTGGCTGGGGGTAGATCCCAAATGGGCAACCACTCAGCCAAAATCATTTTCTTCTACTGGTGTTTAGTTCTGGATGCAGTTTAAGATCCCCTAACTCTGTCAGAAGGGACTAGTTACCACCCAGATCCCAGAGAGAAAACGTGGAACTAATGTCTTTTATGCTGATTTAAGACACTGTCCCTGATACTCAAGAAAACAGCCAAGAAGTGGCTCGTTGAAGATAGAATATTATATATCTATATAGTTTTGGCTGTACTTGGTATCACCAGAAGTGAGAAAGGAGGAGTTAAGACATGCAACGTAATCTGGTTACTTATGACTGCATAGGCAAGATACCTCCCGGACATAGATTCCCACTTCTGGATAATATGTGCGAACCCCCACTAAATGATACAATAATGTGTGTACTTGATTAAGCTACACAAACATTTATAAACATTTAGAATTATACGGACAAATTGAGTTTTAAAATACAACAACTGTGTTTATTATTGCTATTGATGATCATATGATGATGATGATTATATTATGGTATACGTAACTCATCTGGCTGAAAAGCTCAGAAGCACATAGGTCATGCTTCCCCCAGTGAGACGCAGTTCACTGTCAGATTGAAGGAGTCCAAATTGGTCCCTTCACAAGGCTAAGTCACTTCCGGATATGGGTTGTTGACTGTCCATTGCTCCTAAGAGATCTGGAATGAAACGAACGGAGATGGGTAGTATCTACGTCTACACATCTCAAACACATATGTCTATACATTCATATAAACATACATTCAAGTCATAATATATGATGGTATGATGATATATATGATGGCATGTTACATAACATATATCAGTTCTAAATAAATAAATATATATGTATATATTCATAAAACTATTTGGAACATCTATAGCTCAAAACATACACAATCACCTCCATTTATGTAATGGAGTGTTTCCCATATAAGTTCACCTCACTTACTCTTTCCCTTTCTGATTCATTCATACTGTCTTGTCGGAAGGGCTGGTCGCACAGTCCTGTCGAACATTAAATGCCTTCCCTGAATCTGTCTGGGGTATTGAATGTCCTAAGTCATGTCTGTCCTCATGCAGACATCATGCAGACAAGGTGAACTGGTGCCATTCCTCAAACCAAGTGGTTTCACCACAATCTTGGTAGGCACTCAAAGTGTTGGTCCAAATAATCAACGTTAATTTGGACGCTATCAAGAGACTGGGAGCTCTCAGCAATTTCTCCTAAGTAGTCAGTCTCCCCAATGTTTAACATCATACAGGATGAATCTAAATGTATCTCCTGTACATGCATAAGCCACACGCTCATGTAGCTTGGATAATGGATTTCTCCAAATTATCACATACAACAAATCAGACAACCAAGTGGTGAATGAAAGAAGAAAATAGTTCTCAGTGAAATCGTAAAGCTAGAACTGGAACATTAAGTACAAAGAAAATCCACCAGTGTAAAGTTTGGGAGAATATGCAGAACACGAAACTACACAAGCCTTCAGACTAGCAGACAACTAATCAGAGTAATGGTCTTACCTGGGTTATAGCTAGGAAATCCTGTCATACGACTTCGTACAGAAGTCCAACAGAACGAAATGTTAATATTTCTCCAGTAGGTATCCTAAGAATGCTATTGTGAATTTGCGTCTGAAGTCTTGCTGGCCATGCATGTAGTTTTATTCTAGTCAATTCCTGGCTAGTTTCCAGGTTGGTTAATTAATATGTCCAAGTTCCTGTTAGCTCCACCTATTTTTCCATGTAAGATGATTTACCTAGATGGATTAAGTGCCAAATTCTTTTCACCCCTCCTCCTTTCCTGTGAAGGGTAGTTTCATCTGTCAATCAAATTGACCGATGCCCCCCACGCCTGAAACAATGAAACCTGCTTTGGCGGCAATGCAGTTGCGTCATTACATTCCAATAGGCTGGTAACACCAGCCTTCCCGGTTGCTGGCCGGAATGTGTCAGCCATGGGTTTCTACTTTGCCCCGTAGTATTGCGGAGAGGTGTTAAGCATCTGGTCCTAATTGCTCCTTTGTGGTGGCAATTACAGACGTCCCGGCTCCACAAAGTCTGGACTTTTAGATAGGTGTTAGGCCTGCATTAAATTGCCGTCTTTGGATCCCACGGGGTTTTCCCCTGAGTAGCACTGCCATGTATTATTTCAGACGGGTCTGGCTGACCCTCTTGATTCTAAACTAACACGTCAATCTCAACTGACTGGCTCCGCGATGTCTGGTTGATCAGAACATCAAAGGGAAAATCTCTTAGATGTAGAGACCAGACGTTGCTTTGATCTACCAATGTAGTAAAAATGATAGTGCGGGCTCTAAGTGACTCTGTATTTTTCTCTTACGTTTTTATCCTCTTCTGGGGAACGTTTATTCTTTTAGAGAATTTTAGAAAAATATTGTGGGCTCTGTAATTCCTTGAAAACTTGTGTAATTATGATGCTGCCGGGCTGTCCCGCCACAGTCATGTGATGAGAATAGGCATTGGATAACATCGTGACAGCATGAAATATCAAGGGACAGAGGGGCAGAGGCAGACTAATGACATGATGTTGGATGAATTGAGATGGTGACATGGAGGAAGGTCATCAGCAAAGTTGATCCAGAACACAAAAGGCCGAAATGTGTGGAGAGCCACGAACGCCTACGTCAGATGGCAGGTACTTGATGATGAATTTTCGGGAGGTGATCTCTCTTGATGTCTTCCTTTATTTCTCAGTGGTTTCTTGTTAGGTCCGTCGTTACGATTGTCAGGTCGATTGCTGAGTCGTATTTCCTCGGGTTGTGGTATATTCGTATCATTTACCCATAGTTTAGAACTGTTAGCTGGTTGATTTCTCTACATGCCATCGGCTTTGTTCCTGTGGCGTTGCTTCTTGTTCCTCCTCCCACTGAGTGGTAGCAGTTGGAATCTCCCACTATTATCATTGATGATTTGATTATGTCCTTGATCTCTGTGAGGTCTTCTTCCTCAAAGGTACCTTTGAGGCATTAGATGTTGATTATCTTTTGGTAGTTGGGCTTACTGGCAATCTCCGCTCTGATGTCCTAGAGATTTTGTGTCCTGAACGGTTCATTTGTTATGATGTGTAAATTACCTTGTATAAGAAGGACCACTCCTTCTCTTGTTGTTTCCGTCCTGTCGTTCCTGAGTATCCTAAATCCGTTACATTTGAAATTTCAAATAGTATAACACACAATATATACAATATACAATACAATACGTAAGATACAATAACTGCACAAAGCTTTAATTGGATATAGCCCAGCTAGTGATAGAATTATCACTGTCAGACTTAAAGGTCATCCACAAAACACAATTCTCATGCATATTTACGCACCTATTTCAACAGCAGAGGAAGACGCAATTGAAGATATGTAAGCATACTGCAAGACACATTACATACGTTTGGTTACAATGACATAACAATAACAATGGGAGCTTTTAATGCAATAGTGTGTACAGGAAGAGCTGAACACAAGAGGCATGTTATAGGGACAAAATGTGTATTGGAAAATAGAAATGATTCAGATGACAAATTAACTGAATGATTTTTTACATCCAAAATAAATTAACGATAGCCAACACACTTTTTAAACAACACCCAAGAAGTCTCTTCACGTGGAAGTTCCCGGACGGTACTACCAAAAACCAGAGTAGTTATATTTTAATACAAAGAAGATGGAGATCAAGCATTACATCGGCAAGAACCTTACGAAGTGAAGACTGTGATACAGATCATCAGTTATTATAAGCAGATGTGAAAGAACTAAAAAAAACTTACCCGAGGACCAAGGCCACTTCGTTTTGATCTGACAAACATGCCAGATGCATACAACGTAGAATTAAAGAATCGTTTTAAGGTCTTAATGTCTATACAGGAGGAATTGCCACCTGATGAACTAACAGAGCAAGCTAGAGATATCTTGATCAATACAGTCAAAGATTTAATTCCGACCAAGTGAAAGCAACATATTTCATGGATTAAATCAGATACGTTAGAATTAATAAAACAACGAAGGGAACTGAAACAGAAAGGAGATGAATCCGATAACAGCAGGATGAAGTATAAATCTTTAACTCGCGAAATAAGAAAGAGCACAAGATCGGACTAAAACCAATATATACAAGACTGCTGTACCAGAATAGAGCAATATCATATACAGGAAGAAATTACGAAATTTTCAAAGAAATTAAGTTATTGACAAGAAATGTTCAACCTCAGTTGAAGGCTATCTGTGACAACTTGGAAATACCTTGACATAAACTAGACAAATTATAGGACTAAGTCAGGAATACTGCAGTGGAATGTATGATATGAGTGACAGTCATAGGAATAAAACACATGACAGAACCTGAACTCTCATTAGATGAAATTGCATGGGAAATAAACAACTTGAAGAATGGTACATCACCTGGATGTGATGAGATTCCAGCTGAACTAATTAAAGCGGGATGAGAAGAAAGCATACAAAGCTATCACGCATTATGTAAAAAGATTTGGAATTATGGTATATGGCCAATAGATTGTAAGAGAACTATATTCATTCTATTACCCCAAAAAGGGTAACCTAAATGTATGAACCAACTATAGAACTGATGCCCTGATCAGTCATGCAAGTAATATTCTATTAACAATCATAATGGGAAGTTTTTTTGTTTTTTTTTTAGTTGTGTATCCCTTACGGGACGTTGCAGTCAACACCAGTATTTTCAGCTGCTGTTGATGTACTAGACAAGTGTTACGTTCAGTAGTTTGCCATCGCTTTCTGAACTAGCGGCTCCTATACCAGCATAATGGGAAGACTTCGTTAAAAAAACGAAAGAAGAGATGAATGTGGTTCAAGCTGGATTTAGATAAGGAAGAGGAAAAGAGATCGCGTTTAATAATAGAAAAGTGCAGAGAATTTGTAAGCCTATTTTCCTGTTTCATGGATTATTCACAGGCATTTGACTGTGTACAGCATTAGAAACTTCGGGAATTCATGAGGAACATGGGCTTTCCCATATAATATATAATGCAACTCATAAAAATGCTCTACCGAGACCATACAAGCAGCGGACAGAATAGATGGCGAGACATCATATTGGTTTGACATCAAGCAAGGAGACCTTCAGATTTCTGTGCCGGCCCCCTATTTGTTTAACCTGCACGACGAAAATATAATGAGAAATGCCAGAGATGATATAAACACAGAGCTATATGATGCTTTAAAAATATGTGGTCATGACATACGAGAGATTCGGTGTGCTGATGATACAGTATTGCTATCCACAACACAGACTAGTATAAAAAACCTTATATCCGCAACCCAATTGAATAGCGAACATCACAACTTATATCTTAACATACAAAACAAAGATAATGCATACAGATAAAGCTAATATGGAGAAAGAAATATATGTTAATGAGGATAAACTGGAGGTGGTGGACCATTTCGAATATCTTGGATCATTGATTACCAACAATGGTGACATAATAAAAGCATATAAAAGATGAATATATATATTGTTCTTCAAAGAATGAAAAAAAAAATACTGAATAAATTGTGGAGAGGGACAGATAGAACTTTTAAAAACATGAAAACATTTTAGCATTCATCTTTCCATTTCTACATACGCCTGTGAGACCTGGACACTTACTAAGCAAGCTGAAAAGCGCATACATATCTTTGAACTTAAATATTATAGACGGGTTCTAAGAAGAAAAAAATTCATCCATACTCCAAGAGCTGAATATTGAAGAATGATGGCTATTAAAGACGATAAAACAAAGAAAATTGAAACAATTTGGTTACTTGTCACGAAAGTCTGCAGCGAAAAATAACGGAAGTGTATAAGCCTGGAAAGAGGGGAAGAGGAAGGAAATATAGAAGGTGGATTCAGGATGTGACGTATGATCTCCAGATGGGTGTATCGGACACGGGACATCTTGTTTATGATCGAGAGGTTTTCTGGAAGGTTGTATGGGAGTGCTGTTCTGCAAAGGACATGCCACTGAATGAATGAATAAATGTAGTAGTCCCAGTTCGTATTGTGCAACCTGTCCATTTAGTGACCACATCCCATGTAGTAGTCCCCACCCGTTTTGTAGTCCCCGCCTATGCAGTAGTCCCCGCCCATACAGTAGTCCCTGCCCATGCAGTAGTCCCTGCCCATGCAGTAGTCCCTGTCCATGCAGTAGTCCCCACCCGTTTTGTAGTCCCCGCCCATGCATTAGTCCCTGTCCATGCAGTAGTCCCTGCCCATGCAGTAGTCCCTGCCCATGCAGTAGTCCCTGTCCATGCAGTAGTCCCTGTCCATGCAGTAGTCCCTGCCCATGCAGTAGTCCCTGCCCATGCAGTAGTCCCTGTCCATGCAGTAGTCCCTGCCCATGCAGTAGTCCCTGTCCATGCAGTAGTCCCTGCCCATGCAGTAGTCCCTGCCCATGCATTAGTCCCTGTCCATGCAGTAGTCCCCGCCCATGCAGTAGTCCCTGCCCATGCAGTAGTCCCTGCCTATGCAGTAGTCCCTGCCCATGCAGTAGTCCCTGCCTATGCAGTAGTCCCTGCCCATGCAGTAGTCCCTGCCCATGCAGTAGTCCCTGTCCATACAGTAGTCCCTGTCCATGCAGTAGTCCCCGCCCATGCAGTAGTCCCTGCCCATGCAGTAGTCCCTGCCTATGCAGTAGTCCCTGCCCATGCAGTAGTCCCTGCCTATGCAGTAGTCCCTGCCCATGCAGTAGTCCCTGCACATGCAGTAGTCCCTGTCCATACAGTAGTCCCTGCCCATGCAGTAGTCCCTGCCTATGCAGTAGTCCCTGCCCATGCAGTAGTCCCTGCCTATGCAGTAGTCCCTGCCCATGCAGTAGTCCCTGCCAATGCAGTAGTCCCTGTCCATACAGTAGTCCCTGTCCATGCAGTAGTCCCTGTCCATGCAGTAGTCCCTGCCTATGCAGTAGTCCCTGCCCATGCAGTAGTCCCTGCCTATGCAGTAGTCCCTGCCCATGCAGTAGTCCCTGCCCATGCAGTAGTCCCCGCCCATGCAGTAGTCCCTGCCCATGCAGTAGTCCCTGCCTATGCAGTAGTCCCTGCCCATGCAGTAGTCCCTGCCTATGCAGTAGTCCCTGCCCATGCAGTAGTCCCTGCCCATGCAGTAGTCCCTGTCCATACAGTAGTCCCTGCCCATGCAGTAGTCCCTGCCTATGCAGTAGTCCCTGCCCATGCAGTAGTCCCTGCCCATGCAGTAGTCCCTGTCCATACAGTAGTCCCTGTCCATGCAGTAGTCCCCGCCTATGCAGTAGTCCCTGCCCATGCAGTAGTCCCTGCCCATGCAGTAGTCCCTGTCCATACAGTAGTCCCTGCCCATGCATTAGTCCCTGTCCATGCAGTAGTCCCTGTCCATACAGTAGTCCCTGCCCATACAGTAGTCCCTGCCCATGCAGTAGTCCCTGCCCATGCAGTAGTCCCTGCCCATGCAGTAGTCCCTGCCTATGCAGTAGTCCCTGCCCATGCAGTAGTCCCTGCCCATGCAGTAGTCCCTGCCTATGCAGTAGTCCCTGCCCATGTAGTATTCCCTGCCTATGCAGTAGTCCCCGCCTATGCAGTAGTCCCTGCCCATGCAGTAGTCCCTGCCCATGCAGTAGTCCCTGCCTATGCAGTAGTCCCTGCCCATGCAGTAGTCCCTGCCCATGCAGTAGTCCCTGCCTATGCAGTAGTCCCTGCACATGCAGTAGTCCCTGCCTATCCAGTAGTCCCTGCCCATGCAGTAGTCCCTGTCCATGCAGTAGTCCCTGCCCATGCAGTAGTCCCTGCCCATGCAGTAGTCCCTGTCCATGCAGTAGTCCCTGTCCATGCAGTAGTCCCTGCCCATGCAGTAGTCCCTGTCCATGCAGTAGTCCCTGTCCATGCAGTAGTCCCTGCCCATGCAGTAGTCCCTGCCCATGCAGTAGTCCCTGCCCATGCAGTAGTCCCTGCCCATGCAGTAGTCCCTGCCCATGCAGTAGTCCCTGTCCATGCAGTAGTCCCTGCCCATGCAGTAGTCCCTGCCCATGCAGTAGTCCCTGCCCATGCAGTAGTCCCTGCCCATGCAGTAGTCCCTGCCCATGCAGTAGTCCCCGCCCATGCAGTAGTCCCTGCCCATGCAGTAGTCCCTGCCCATACAGTAGTCCCTGCCCATGCAGTAGTCCCTGCCCATACAGTAGTCCCTGCCCATGCAGTAGTCCCTGCCCATGCAGTAGTCCCTGCCCATGCAGTAGTCCCTGCCCATGCAGTAGTCCCTGCCCATGCATTAGTCCCCGCCCATGCAGTAGTCCCCGCCCATGCAGTAGTCCCTGCCCATGCAGTAGTATCTGCCCATGCAGTAGTCCCTGCCCATGCAGTATTTCCTGCCCCTGAAGTAATCCTTGCACGCATTGTATTCCCCGCCTCCATAGTTGTCCACATAAAAATAAAACGCTTGCACTACAAACAGTGAGCTGATATTGAATTATCAGTGGCGGAGACAGAAAGATTGGAGAACGGTCAAATACGGCTGTCTATAAAATATGTGCAGCCGACACGACAGCCAACAATCCCGGCATTGGTGAATGTTGTTAAATGGTTAAGAGCATCCTGAATCTCCATCCTCACAATTGATGATCCTCATTGTTATCCAGCACATCATACTGGCCTTCTCTTGTATCATTTTACAGGTGATTCACATAATCTGACCATATATGCTGAGGATGGGGACGGAGCGCTTATGGGAATGTCCCGAATGCTGTGATGTCGGTTCCTAAATCAATCAATCAATCAATCAATCAATCTGACCATATATTTAAAATCTGAAAATTCTCTGTTATTATTTTGACATCTTTGGCTTTTAGATCTAGGCATCCCGCTAATGTGTGTGGTCTTTTCCTAGTGATGTCATCAATTCATATATATATTAATTTGGTTTTCTGTGTGTTGTGTTGGTGTCTAATTTCCCTGCAATAACTCTCAAGTCACCCTCCTTTTGCCAGTTTGCCCAATTTTCTAACCATTATGTGAATCTCTTCACATTTTTCATGGTTATATTTTTTTTTTCTTTTTCTTATTTCCATTAGTTTTAAGACACATTCCGCCATCTATGTCTTACGTCCAATCATCTTCATTTTGGGATAGTTGTTTTTTCAACTTGGTTGACTGACGTATTCAATATTGTCCTTTGGCCTGTCTGTCATCCACTGCCTGTAGTAATTTGCGGTGTTTAAGCTGGACTCTTGAACCTGATGAATTAAGGCAGCCTGGCTAGTGGAGTCGCCACGAACTGTGCAGCTTAGGATTTTCTTGCCTCTGACAGAATAAAATCCACACCTTACCGAGGATTGTTCCCGAAGGAAGGTCCGGCGTTATTAGCCAATCGACCAGCCGCTTCTAGAATGCACAATGACCTAAGTTTCTGCTTCTTGGTGTATATTTGAAATTTTTTTTTCTTTACAGCGACTAATCTATGGTCGCTATAGCAGTCTGCATTTGGTACAGTTTTAGAGACTTTTAAGGTATTAAAAAATTCGGTGTTTGTAAGAATGTAAACAAATCAATCAATCAATCATGTGCCATGCTGGAAAGCGTGGGCGGTCATGACTCGCTATTTCACTCGATCACCAGCGTCGTGGATCAGCTCAGTGTTCCTGTCTCGTCCATGCCATCAGGTATTTTCCTCTCGGTCTTCCTCTTGGTCTGTTCCCTTCGATCTTGCCTGTTGTCATTAAGTTTAAGTTCTCCAATCCATTTCTTCTCATAACATGTCCAAAAAATTTTGACTGTCTACGTCTAATTTCTCTAATTAATTTACGATTTTCATTTGTCTCATGTAGTACTTGGTCATTGGTTTTTCTGTCTGTCCATGGTATTCTTTGCATTTTCCTCAGAAACCACATTTCTGCAGCCATCAGATGTTTTTCAGCTTGACTGCACATTGTTCAAGTTTCACATCCATACAACAGAACAGGCTCTATGTATCCCCTCAACACTCTGTTTCTCGTTTCAATTGACATCTTTTTATTGGTCAGAATGTTTTTCATCTTGCTAAAGGCTACTTTCGCCATGGCGATTCTTGTTCTAATCTCTTCAAGGCATCTCCCATCAGATGTTATGACTGTTCCGAGATAATTGTACCGATTCACTTGTTGAAGAATATTCCCATTTACTTGTATATTACATTGTGATACTACGTTCTTCCTAGTGACGACCATAACCTGTGTCTTCATACAATTTAATTCCAACCCCAGCTGTTCACTGTGTACAACAACTGCTTCTACTAATTGTTCTAGATCTTGTGCATTGTCTGCAATCAATACTGTATCATCTGCATATCTAATGTTGTTGATGTTTCGTCCTCCAATGCTGATTCCATTTATATCTTCTACATGTCTGAAAATATTTTCACTGTATATGGAAAAAAGATCTGGAGACATTACAATCCCTGCCTAACACCTCTCTTAATAGGTTGATATTGTCCCACTTCATTATCAATCCTTATGGCAGCTTGTTGTTTCCAATATTGGTTTTTATAAGTCTAATGTCTTTCCCATCAATTTGTAGATCTGCAAGCATATCTACCATGTTGTCATGTCTAACTCCTTCAAAAGCCTTTGTGTAGTCAATAAAGCAATGGCGTATATCCTTGTTTACTTCTATAGCACGTTCAATAACTGATCGCAGCATATACACATCATTTCCTGTAACCTTTCGTTCCACAAACCCACATTGTTCTTCCCCTATTTCAGGTTGTATTTTCTTCCTCACTCTTTGCATAATAATTCGTAGCAAAATCTGTGTGATGTAAACAAATAGGCCACACTAAATTTTATATGATGAAGAATATCGTATGTAAAAAAATCCTGATCATTTGAATTAGATGTTTTGTATTTCATTGAGCCAATGCCAACATATAGCTCTGATTCACGAACAATTACTTCACAAACTAAATAGCTTGTTGAAGCAGATACAGAAGCTTTATGTAAATAACTTGGACAGCCAAGATAAGAGTTATAATGAATGTTAAAGATGCTAAGACACAAGAACGACTTAGTAAACATATTCAAAAGAAGAGGTCAAAATATTGGCTTCATTATAAGAAGAGAAAAACTGGAACATAATGTAACAACAGGAGACCGTGTGGGGAATGATGCAGAGGTAAGCAACGTGAGAAGATTAGTAACAGTTATCTAAAATACAAACATATAAACTGTTATACAATGCTGGGAATTTGTAGTTTTGAAGAAACATGGTCGACATGGCAAGTCATCATATGATGTTGATCGTGACGATGTTTCGGATGTTGTAGTATAAAAATAAACACTGACTTACTATCTTCCTGTAACACGTGACCCACAGAGCCGTCTGGTTTTTTTGTACAGACATGGCGTTCGCATCGATTCTTATAGTACACGGAGCCCACGGGCTGGCATCTGTCCCCAACCTGGCAATCTAGATGTCAGACATACAGCTGGGTCAGCTCAGTTTGTAAGTTAGTCATCATCATCACCATCAAGTATCAAATACATTACTGTATTGTGCATACACAAGTCATCTATATATATGCGTGTGTGTGCGTGCGTGCGTGCATGCGTGTGTGCTTGCGTGCGTGTGTGTGTGTGTGTGTGTGTGTGCTTGCGTGTACTTTAATATCAGCAGACGGAAGAAGTATTACGGAAGTTAAATGTAGAATAGCCCAACCACAAGCACAGTTAACAAGATGAAGAACATTCTCTGGAACATATCTAAATCAACAGAGGAGTGGAAAAGCGTTCTTAAAGGTATTGAGCCAGTCCACATGTACGGGAGGAATCTTGGACTTATAAGACAAGTGCGGAATTATGTAAAAGCTACCGAGAAGTGGTTTAATTAAATAATGATGAGAACGCTGTGGATTGATCAATACAATAGAAAAGATATCTTTAAATACGTTATCTTTCAAGGACAACCAGTTACCGGGATCAGAAGGAGACATTCCACATTCTGTAGTGGGTTGTGCTCAATATTTAAAATTCCACATTCTGTTAACACGTCACGAGAAGGGGAAACCTGTAGTACCCATCCAATGTGAATCCAAGCTTATGTCAAGTGGGTCTGTAGGCGAGTAACTGTGCTTTGTATATACTTAGTGGGCCAGAAACTGTATACACAGTAATCGCTCACCAGTTTCAATGTGATCGCAGTTTCGATCTGCGAACAATTACCGTAGCAATGTGTTGTATAATGTTATTAAAATAGCAATATGTACAAACATGTTGATACTACCTTTATTTGCACAAGAAGATATGAATACAAGATACTATTATACAGTTTCTAGAGGTGCTCAAAGTGATTCCCATTATTCCCCATATACTTATTAGTGTGACGAACTGCTGCTCGCACTACATTATCCAACGTGGCAACTGTGATAGCTGCACATGCGGTTACAATTATTTTGATGAAGAAACGCAATTGTGGCCGGTTTTCTGCGACACACAACATCCTTTAGGCTACCCCGTAGGTAAAAGTCGAGGGGTGTTAAATCGGGAGAACGTGCTGGAAACTCAACTGCACCCGTTCGCCCTATCCAGTGTCCTGGCAAACGGTCATCCAGGTAGACACGCACATCTCTATGATACTGGTTAGGTGCCCCGTCTTGTTTTAAGAAATATCCTTCATTATTATAATGTGTATTTCCATGGCCTAGGAATTAAACGACTTTCTCCTTAATCCCATTTATCCACGCAGAGTAAAGCAGCTCGGGAGAATTGGTAGTGGTTCTTGTTGCGTTGGTGACTTACTGGATACGTTAGTCGGCCGCTCAGAAAGCAATGGCAAACTACTGAGCGTAATCTTTCTAAGAAATCAACAACATCGCTAAAATGCTGGTGTTGACAGCGATGTCCTGTAAAGGATATGAGGGGAAAAAAATGGATGTGTCTAATTGATCAAGGTACGACTGACCAGTAACAGATCATTCAATGAAGAATGGACCCACTACACCTCTTGGTGACAATCCACACCAGACATTGATACCCGGTACATACACGGCCTTATCCACATGAACGCGCTGATAATGGGGTGCCCAATAAACACAATAATGACGATTACCTGTTCCATTAAGCTTAAATTGTGCTTCATCAAACCACACTTCTTTTTTTTTTCCCTCACAAACTCCTCATCCTCATGCACCATGTTTTGAAACCACTCACAATACTGGAGTCTGCGATCAGGATCATCCTCGGTCATTGCATGCATTAATCATAGGCTGCAAAATCTCCACCTATCTGCGTTAAGAATGCACCGTATGCTTGTTCTACTAACTTCTGCCTCACGAGCGCATTGAGTGGTAGACTTCTGCGGTGACCGTGTAAAATGTTCCAAGACCATAGTTGAGGAAACACGATTTGTACAGATGTTCGAAGATTCCCGGCATGCCCCTTATTCACATTAAACACGGTACCATTGTTTTAAAATGTATGTACAATCCTGGAAATGGTAAGGCGTGTTGGGGGTTCTGTTGCGAACTTACGTTTCCTTTCACACTGAACATGAACAATGTTCTCAAACTTGAGATGTTCCTCAAAAGACAACCGTTTATGCACCTTTGTGTTAAGTTTTCCCTGTGATGTTTGTACCATGCTGTTTACGTCATCATTTAAACATGTCATGCAACACATTGCTACCGTTATGCGTTCTACAAATGGTGTAATATGACAAGTTTTGATGACTTTATTAACATAATATACTCAACTTGAATGCGATTACATTTAACTGGTCGACGATTACGATGTATGTGTAACGTGCGTAGGTTTATGCAAATTTGGGGGTGAACGGTCGAGTGAAGAATGTTTTATACGAGCAAGGTTAACTGCGTCAGAGAAGAATATGCAAATGTGAGTCCAAGAGGGTCAATTGCAGTCTTCAACAAACTGGGATAGTCCCAGACTAGGGGATGGTTTAGGCACGGATACGTCAATATGAATCGTCATGCTAATGGGGGAATCCCGAAATTACTGGTGAGGTTATCACGTACTTGTCTAGATTTAAATCACCGGTGGGAAGGTAAATCGTACGAGTCAACTAAGAAACAAAGGAAAAGTCTTAAGGTAATTTTCATGGGAACTGATACTTGGGGTTAAAAAGGAAATATATGATGTTTCTTGGGAGGTCCACGGATAATGAATAAAAACACAAGGCTGGGCAGAGGACGGGGATTCGGAGTTTAGTGATGGCAGAGTTAAGGAGATCTCTGTCTGGGGTTTTGAGCCAGGGAGGTTGAGACTGAGCGAGAGCAGTCAGTCGGAGTCCTGGGCAGACAGTGGAGGACTGAGGTCTGGCCAAGTAGAGTGGAGAAGAGTGGAGAACAGTGTAGTGCGTAAGGCCAATAAACGGCAATAGATTGGTCGCAGGATCTTAATGTGTTAAAGTATTCTCTGAGTGTGCTGGAACTGTTCATATGCAATATTGATGTAGTTTACTGTTGAAATAGTTCCTGATGAGTAGTGTTGTATCATCAAGTGTGTTCTAATTAAAATTCGTGTGTGTGCTGCCTACTATTACATATTGATCAATAGTTGAATACAAGATTCACGCAGACATCCTCTAGACACAACCATAGCCACTTCTTTATGTCATAACTTTGTGACAATATCAATTTTTTCTGGCGCACTCAGTAGTATTTAATTTTTCTAATTCGTTATTCACTCACAAATTTCAAGGCACACAATATGAAAGAACAAGTCGTCTTAAGCAATATAATAATTTGCAAAATGAAACAAAGCAGCACTATTATTAATAATACAATTAAAATGTATCTCGGCAATTTCCAGAAATACTAAAGAAGGCACAGAAGGAATATGTTCTCAAATAGTGTATCGTCATAGAGCACAGGATACAATGATGAGATTCAGACAATCGCGTGGATCACATGGCACTAAGAAAATATATAATTAAAACATGGGTATTCATCCTGATTTAAATTTCGCTAATTCATGATACACGTCACCTGGCCGTCTTGACTGACATAGTTATTGTGATTCCAAAATTACAACGGGAGAATTAATATCATCTCCATAGCACAAAGCCTGGGCTTCTTTATAAAGACAATGTGTTGCCCATGCAACATGATCCCTCTCTCAGATTATCTAGGTTACTCCAAATAAACATTAACGTCAATATATCTTAAACAAGACAAGCTGCCGAAGATGTCGGATCAGCAAAGTAATGCTCAGACTGTCTACCTGTAGGAGATGTGAACCTCTACTTTTTACCGACAAAACCCTAGGACCTGGTCTGCCCTGGTATGACATTTAGTCTTAGATGCATGTCCTCGTACCAGTATCAGGCTTGTATCCTCCAAATTACTATTCTCCATTCCAAGCCCTTGGCTCAATGTGGATATTATGAACATGGAGGAGTCCTGATCACACGATCTGATATCAGATGCATTACATGCTCGTCAGCATCAGATTTCGAAATGCCTTAATAGCCGCAACAACAATGCCAAGAGCAGACTGCTACAACGATCAGAGATTAATCAAACGCGATTTATTATATACAATTTGAGAAAGGTAAATATACACCAAGAAACACAAAATTTGACGCACAGGCATCAAAGAGTGAGGAGATAAAAGATATATTCATCGTAGAGGTAAAGAACAGATTTGATGAATGCATATATTGGAAGCAACAAGCTGCCATAAAGATTGATAATAAAACGGGTCAATATCAGTCTATAAAGAGAGGAGAGAGACAGTAATGTGTAATGTTTCTAGATGTTTTTCCCCCAGTGAAATTGCATAAATGTAATTGATATAAAAGGAATCACCATTAGGAGATATAACATCAATAACATTAGATATGCGTATGATACAATATTGATTGCAAACAAATAGCAGGAACCGCAACATGTAGTAGTTGTTTCTGCTGCACAAAGGAACAACTAGGGTTAGAGTAAAATAGTTTTAAAAAAGTCACAGACTATGGTCGTTACTAGGAAGAAATAAATACTACAATCTATATCTATTGTGACAAAACGGCAATTCATTTGTGCCTTGTCGGGCGATTTTCCACTTTATTCGGCGTCATCCGGGACTTTCCCGGCTATAAATAGATCGGGGATGGCCCAGTAGGTATTTTCCATCTGGAAAGTTCGAGAACCACCTGGATTTGGAGGTCCAAGGTGGCTCAGTACAACACTAATTTCCCGTGCTGTTAGAATCTAGAATTCCACTGTGGAAAAGAGTTCACGTGGAATTGCCACACTTCGTGCAGCACTTCTTTCTCGAGCGCATTCGTCCGCACGAGGGAGAAATGTGGCTGGCACAGCCCATTCACTTTCTATTCCTGGTGGGAGAAGGTTCTGCTTTTGGGTAGCAGTGAACCCACTTCTTCACCCACAACCAAGTTACAGCGGACTGTCATTTCACGACCTGCCGGCGTAAGATAATCATTGAAGCTGACTGGAAACAATCAACCGATTCAGGTATGAATTGTAGTAATTAATTTAACATTGTAAAGTGAGCAGAAAGTGTGATAGTTCATAGCTAATTAAATATGCGGGCGTCTAGCATAGCTAATGACTTCACCGATCAATAACCCAGTGAGAACGAGGGCAGCGCACAGCGGTGTGTATACTTGTGTTTACAAGCCGTCGTGAACAGCTGTTTTGTCAACTGCTTAGAGGTAAAAGTCCATTAAAATTGGCAAATTGTGTGACAATGTTATTGATGAATTATAATTCGTAGTGCATGTACTATGTTTGCTGTACTGTAGTAGGGAACAGTAAACTATGTTATAGAATGAACTTAATTGATGCCAGTCAGTAATTACGTTAGCGGAGCGCTGAAATTAGACAAGGTAAGTTGGTAGCTGAAGAGTGAGTTAGTGAATCGCTCATGTGATATGGAAATAGAGCACGTACGTGATTAACTCTAAGAAGTGATGTAGCTATTTTGTGTGTGAACTAAATAGTGAATACATTCGAGGAACGGGGAATTCATACGAAGGTAAGTTCTTCAGTGGTGCTAGAGAGATATACGATGTTGTTATCACGTATATACTAGGTCATGTTGTGTACTACGTCTATGAATATTGTACCGACCGCCGAAGTGGTTCGACGAGAGATAACATGGCATTACCGTCGCGATGTACACATGCGTTCTTCATGCTATTCTTTCCTGTCCTGTTCTACCCATACTTGCGTGGGTACGTCAGTGCTGATGTGAGGAAAGTATGGAGGACCAAATGGAGGACGAATGAGATTCGGGGACGAATGGAATATGAGGATTGCGTGTGAGTTATTCTTGTATGAGACTGGTATAACCAGACCAGCTATTGAAGTTTGGCCACGGCCAAGGCTAATCCTCTTGGAAAGGCAGAACTGGAGAGAACCTTGAACATGCGGGGAGCATGTTTTCGCTGGAAGGACTTCTTGACTCTAGGGAAGAGTCTAACAAGAAGAGTTTCGCTATAGAGTGGGCAGGAGGTCCCACTAGAGAAATGGAAACTGTAGATATGTTATATGGTCATCGATTGTTACTATATCCCAAGTGATGGTGCCTTGATGATTGTTGGTTTATGATTAGATGTATATTATAAAGGGGGGGGGGGGGTCCAGGGACACCTTACCTTGATGTTTAGTTCCAGTTACCTCTTGAACAACTACCGAATGACTTTAGCGACAACCGTTAAGGGGATAGGGATAGGTGAAACGTTAGATCAGACTCGCCATTCTTGATTCTCAATCTGTTTGACGGGCGGTTCTCTGAAAGGCCAGTTGACATTAGACTGAGCTTTATGCATTAATACTATCAACTTAGAGATGTTGCTCTACTTAGTTGTATAACTAGGTAGCTAGACTGAAGGTTGATTTTTCATGGTTTTGATGCACATGAGCCAATGTTGGGGCCGAATACTTTCACCGATCGCTCTTACTTTCAGGTGTTGCCTGTTAGAACCAGCCTATTACTAAGTTGCCGGAAACCACTACGTGATCCATGGCGAAGGGTCACCCTACCTACTTTACCACGCCTGACTGTGCTACATTATGCAAGAGGGAGAATCACCATGCATGACTCATACTCACCACGTGATTCTAGAACCCTGCAACAGCACTATTGGAACTAGATGGTTTGTTTTTCAATATTAGAACTGTGATTAAGAATATTTCAGAATACTGTTTATCTACCAGAGCAATCTTGCCGGTGTATAATGAAGGTTGATTTACTACGGAGCTATGATGGCAGGCTCACTCCAGAGAGACTTACCAAGGTGGGGTAGGCGCAGCTCTGGGAGCTCGTCAAGTCCAAATCAGTGTGTTTCCGCCTAAACGTGGGACAGACAAGGCAAAGACTGGCCCAAACCAAAGGGGCTGTAACTACGTTGGCAAGAGTGTTCGGTCATGACTAGACCCACACCAGCTTGCGTATTTTCTTACTCGAACTCAACGTGGTAGACAGGTCAACTCATCCTGACCTTTATGAACTTTGTATGCTGAATATGAAATAGGTCTTACTCAAGCATTCGAACAACCGAGTCATAGAAATAAAGACATTATGTTTGGTTACCAAGCTCAACCATGTTTCAAGATGTGTGCAAGACTCCGAGGGAGTCTGAACATGTGACTGTGTAGTGACTATTGAACTCAGTTACAGGAACATTGGTGTTTTTCTAGTGACTGTGTTGACTTGTTGCAGTATTGATTCATTACCCAATCAGAGGTATACAATTCTACTACGGGACCATTAGATTGGTCGTGTGTTACGTCTAGAGAAACCTAGAGATCAACTGGGGTCGCCTCAAGGAAGAGGGTCTCCATACCAGGCTGTACTTTGATAACTGTGAAAGTTGGTCACATCGATTCAGTGGGACAGAGCAGAGAAGTTCATCCAGCAGTCTGTGGTCCGAAGAGGTAGTTCCTCTGACATCTGATCTTAGCTCTGGGGACGGAGTGTTCTCCAAAGGTTCCAGTCATCAGTCTGGAAGAGAGCCGGGTGAGTGTTGGACCGACTGGACGGATCATCTGTCTCAAACCTTGCACGTCAACCTCGTGATGATACCTGAAGCATCTCTATCTCTGATTCTGTCTCTAACCTATCTTCTGCTATTGTAAATAGTTTATACTATCAGGGTGTTCATATCCTACCTATTGTCTTTAGGGTAGAATAAACTTTATTGATGTTGACTGATTCTTTGTGCAGTGATTGAGTGTGGTCTCGGACGATACCTCGGGGTTCATTGTCCCAAGGGAGAAGGTAGAGAGTGGGGGTCTAGAATCTGGAGGGGCTTGTAGACTTATTTATACCATTTGAAGGCAACCACAGGGCAAACAGTGTATCTACCCATCCAACCCCTGGGGTTAGAATACACGGGAGTGCTAAGGACCCCTTGGGCTTGGTTAACTCTCAATACCCAAGGCAAACCTGTCACATCTATAAAAGAGACTGTATGTTTGTGTTTGGGGATGTATTTGCTGCGTTCGCGAACGGTCCATCCGATTGAGATGAAATTTTCTACACGTCTTCTTTTTATTCCTGTGCAACCGACTGTAATATTTTTTTATTTACTAAAATAGTATTAACGTACTAAAATTTAATAATAAAATTTACATTATCATTTCAATATAGGAAGGGGACTTAACATAAGAAAAGTTATTTCAAGGGACATAACCTTTAATAGCATTGCTATTAATTTATATATAGATTGTTGCAACGGTTTCAAAGATTTTTAAATTCTTTCTCTATAGTTAATTACAGACATATGAGTTATAATAAATCGTGATATAATCTTTCTGGTATTTTCACAGTTTCCCTAAAAATAATGCATCTCTTTAAAAAGTGAAAATTTTCTAACACATCTTTTTATTTTGCTTCAACAGCACAATTATTTTTATTTAACATTCTCATATGTATAGCGCGTTACACCCAAAGAGATGTTGAGTGAAAGAATGTATGAGAGGAAATAGAGAAGAAGGGCAGAATGTAGCACGGGCCTGCGAAAGATTTTCGTTCGTTAAAAAAAAAAAGTTATTTTTGTGATATAAAGTTAGTTGCACATCGTTTGCAGTCAACCCACCGTACACCATTTATTGGCTGTACGTGATATCTTGGTAAGTTTACTTTAGATAGATCTCTTCCAATCATATTTTCTACTATCAATCTATCTATTCCTCTATTCTATCTATATTTTTAACGGGAACGGGCCGAACATAGAACGAACGAACGAACGAACGAACGAAAATCTTTATTTTCAAGGGGTTAAGAATTGAGCACACAGGCCCGTCTGACATTCTGCCCCTCTTCACCATTTCCTCTCATACACGATAGATAGATAGATAGATAGATAGATAGATAGATAGATAGATAGATAGATAGATAGATAGATAGATAGATAGATAGATAGATAGATAGATGGATGGATGGATGGATGGATGGATGGATAGATGGATGGATGGATAGATAGATAGATAGATAGATAGATAGGTAGGTAGGTAGGTAGGTAGGTAGGTAGATAGATAAATAGATAGATAGATAGATAGATAGATAGATATATAGATAGATAGATAGATGGATAGATGGATAGATGGATGGATGGATGGATAGATCAGATAGATGGATAGATCAGATAGATGGATAGATCAGATAGATGGATAGATCAGATAGATGGATAGTTCAGTTAGATAGATAGATCAGATATATAGATAGATAGATAGATAGTTAGATAGATAGATAGATAGATCAGATAGATCAGATAGATCAGATAGATCAGACAGACAGACAGATAGACAGACAGACAGACAGACAGATAGTCGGGAACGGGAGCTTATATGACTATTTATATGAATTAAATGAGATGTTCCCCACCAGGGAATGGGTGAAGCCGGGACGGGTCAGACAGACTAACAGACAGTCAGACAAGCAGACAGACAGATAGATAGATAGATCCCCGCCAAGGCCTAGGCGAAGCCGGGCCGGGTCAGCTAGTGTAATATAAAAGTAATAAATATGTTATAGACGAGTTAAAAGAATATCTTGGATAAAGAAAAGCACAGATGCATCCATACTTCAAGAACTGAATTGTGAAGACGGTTGGCTATTAAAGACGATAAATCAAAGAAAATTGAAATATTTTGATCACGTGAAACGTCACAAAATTGGAGATAATGGAGAGGTATATGACTGGGAAGAGAGGGAGAGGAAGTCCAAAGAGAAGATGGGTGCAGGATGTGGCGGATGATCTCCAGATGGGTGTATCGGACGCGGGACATCTTGCTTATGATCGAGAAGTTTTCCGGAAGGTTGTTATGTGAGCGAGGTTCTGCAGAGGACATGTTACTGAATGAATGAATGAATGAATGAATGAATGAATGAATGAATGAATGAATGAATATACAAGTAAACGGGCATATCCTTAACCAAGTGAATCGGTACAATTATCTCGGAATAGTTGTTACATCTGATGAGAGATGTCTTGACGAGATTAGAACAAGAATCGCCATGTCCATCGCAAGATAGAAAACATACTGACAAATATAATGATGCGATTTGCAAGACGAAAAAGAGTGTTGAAGTGCTTCATAGAACCTGTACTTCTGTATGGATATGAAGCGTGGTCAATGAACCTACAAACTTAAAAAAAATCGGATGACTGTAAATAAAGTTTCTGAGTAACATGCAAAGAATACTATTGACAGAGAGGAAAATAGAGGAAAACCAATGTCCAACTCCTAAAAAGAATGATAACCGTAAACTGGGTAGAGAACGAACGGAATTTATTTTCAAAGGGTCAGAAATTGGGCGCGCAGGGCCGTCTAGCATTCGGCCCATCCAATCAATCATCTTTAGGTCATCAGGTTTGCATGTTAAATTCACATAAGAAAGAAAAACAAATATTGTCAAATGAATGTTGTACATTCATCACCCATCTGGTTTGGGGCTGCTGACAGTATCAAAGAGTCAGCTTGAAAGGTTGGAGCGCATAGAAAATACTGCCATGCGGATAATCCTTGGGTGCTCAAAGGACACACCAATTATATGCATGAGGCAATCCTGGCGCTACCCACAATGACGGACAGGCATATGGTCCTTCAGGCCAAATGGTACATGGGTCTTGCTGCAGATAGGGATCCCCCCCCCCTGCATGAAGCTATGGATATGGTCAAGGGTAATAGACTAAGACGAGGCAGGTTCTGATCAGTGTGATCTACTTAACACACAATACCTACAACTATAAAAGACAAGTACGCAAAACTGCTTATGGCATTAACAGAATGCATAACCTAATATAGGCTAGTCAAAACTCGGAAGAGGCGTATCGATTGTGACACACACACACACACACACACTCATACACACACACATACTCTCTCTCTCTCTTTATCTCTCTCTCTCTCTCTCTCTCTCTCTCTCTCTCTCTCTCTCTCTCTCTCTCTCTCTCAAACACACACTTACTAAACGGCGGCTATGTTTTTAATCCATCACACACACCACTACTGGTCACGACCAATGAAGAACAACACAACCCATCACAGGAAATGATAGCTCGGAGGTTCCTTTTTGTGATAACATCACATCTTACCCTCCCCCCCCCCCCACTCCACCATCACTGAGAATTACCACATATATTGTAGATATGGCGAGGGAGATTGACGCCGAAGATGATACATTAAAACATACAACTTCCAATTGTGTGAGATAGGCACAAGAATATTGACGAATACAAAACTATTGTATGTCTAATCAGGTAGACGTATTTATAGCATGTCCGCTGTTTTGTTGCGCACTAAGACTTAAGAACGCGTTGGTGGAACCGAACACTAATACAAGGCGGCCATGTTTCAAGCCAATACTAGACACACAAAATCACTCAGCGCGGGTAATGTATCATGCTCCACACAACTACTCACCGGTCATCTTCTTTGACCACACTAATTGATATTATACGCCACAATAATGATCAGCTTTGAACTCCAACGTAACCCATACCGCTGAGTGTCCATGATTGTTATCGCTAAAACTGAAATGCTTCGGTATATCTTTTAAATGCTGTTGTTTATACACTAAAGCATGAATATACCATGACCACAGGAAAAAAAAACAAATCGTTTGTTCATCCAATAGTACCCCCCCCCCCCTTTCCTCTTAATTACTGATATTCGAGGAGTCGGTTTGTGATGTCATCGGTACGTCAATGGGGGAATCTCATAATTCTTACATAAGGAAAAAAAAAACTATAGATTTTTGCGTAGCAGATACGCAAATCCTACCCGAAACCGATACCAAATGAACCAAATACATAGAGATAATTAGCGAGAGAAGATAAGCAGAACATCGCAATGGTATGAACAATACAAGCAAATAAAATTATGTATTTTTGTTTAGTTCGGGTTACGCTAGTTGGTTAATCTGGTGATGATGATGATGATGATGATGATGATGATGATGATGATGATGATGATGATGATGATGATTATGATGATGATGATGATGATGGTGATGGTGATGATGATGATGACGATGATGATGATGATGATGATGATGATGATGATGATGATGATGATGATGATGATGATGATGATGATGATGATGATGATGATGATGATGATGATGATGATGATGATGGATGCTGAATTATAAAATCATACTAACGTACATTCTTTTAGCACATATTCCACAGTGTTCTTTGATGTGTAGGTACATTCAAACCGACTGCAGAAATCGATAAAGTTTTTGTAGCCCACGGGTCGACATCCGTCCCCAACCCGGCAATCTAGGAGGCAGATGTACAGAGGATCAGCTCAGTTTTTTTGTTTGTTAATTAGTTGTCATCATCATCACGTGCCAATGACATTGTTGTATGGTGCAGACATATGCCAATGTATTTAATTATATGTGTCCTTTACTAGCAGTAGGTGGAAGATATGTGAACGAAGATAAACGTAGTATAGCCCACATAGTGGTATCATTTCACAAGATAAAGACTATATTGGTCGGGTCCGGTCTCAATAACCTCAGTCCAGTTGCTGCCCTTGTCGTTCTAAACTTCGTGCGGTCAGCAAAACATCGTACTGTCCCACTCGTCACGTAGTACAGTAGACTTGTTCGTGTCAACCTTGGGTTGTCCTACTGCTAACTCTGTTTACGGGTGTTGTCCCGTGAACTAGCATCCCCCGCCCCATCCTCGGGGTTAGTCCCGCTAATGTCCTAGCTATGACACGTCCGTGTCCTCATCTGAGTCCTGTCTTATAACTGTCCTAAATTATCCCATGCAGTCTGTCTCTATTCTATCTACTCCCTAGTAGAGGTCCTTATCTACGTCCTATCTGTCCTTTACCCCTTATTCTGTCTATGTCCTGTCTATGTCCTATCGAACACGTTGACATACTCCCGCGGCTGCCCCGTATTGCGTCACCAAATTTAAACTAGTAGGTGTGACGCAATGTCGTCGACGCATATAAAATATTAGCTGGGTCTAATTTACCAAGGTGTTTGTAGGGCTTCACTACTCATGTCCTTAGGTACCACTCATGACTTATATAAGTCTGCTACCCAGTTGATATATCCATCCACTGGTTTATATTCAGTGTCTCACACCTGTACTGTTGACAAGAGTCACTGCTCTTCCACATTACACTCTTTGAAGCTGTATCGACCCAAGGCCAATTGTTATTAAAACACCGCCTTTCTAAATACCAAAATCCGATATCCCGACCACATTGTTCCTGTTAAGGAAACAATACATGAATATAACATTCATGGCTCCCATGCAATGTACTTCAACATCATTAACAAGTTGTGTGTTTACTGAAGTTCACTTATCTCACATCCGCTTGGGGATAAATACTCAACTGTGTCCTCAACCTTTTTATAAGTTTATAGTGTCCCCTGTGCATGTGTAATCTCCCTTTGGAAAACCTGCTGTTTGCACCTTTATCTGTTTTTATTCCTGGTTGTATGCGTGTTAATTTATACTTTATGTATGTTTAAATTAGAAACATATGTGTATGTTAATAATTCATGTGATTAAAGCTTTCAAGTGTCGCAGGTAGGTTTGTGCAGGTCACAAATGAATGCCTATGATTGATTTTTGAGGTGCGTGCCTGATCTGAGAAGCTGGAAAATATTCCGATACCTGTAATGCAAAAGTGGCTACAACACATATAAAATTACACGCTCACATGTGTTACACGAAAAAGACAATTCATAAAAAACTCAATTGTGAGAAAAAAATGCACCATTGAACACTCAAAATATATTTAATTCTTTCACTCTTCCTCTCAATCATCTCTTGCTCACAGACTCAAAGATTGTAAGTTTAAAAATGTTTTCATGATTAAAATAAAAAAGGGCTCCTTTTAAACCATCATAGAGCCGATAGTAGTACCTTTTAATAGTACTTTAACTAAAGTATTTACACTGTTTTTGGATTGCGCAATGCAATACTAAGAAACGAAC
Organism: Cepaea hortensis; assembly: GCA_963921405.1. Lineage (NCBI taxonomy): Eukaryota > Metazoa > Mollusca > Gastropoda > Stylommatophora > Helicidae > Cepaea > Cepaea hortensis. The sequence continues at coordinate 83,836,958 of OY992888.1, forward strand.
TATTCTAGCTAACTTATGTTTTATCTAATGCGTTCTAATAGGTGTTACTAACTATTGTGTTCTAATGGGTGTTACTAACTAAAGTAATCTAATGGGTGTTACTAACTAATGTGTTCTAATGAATGTTACTAATTATTGTGTTCTAATAGGTGTTACTAATTAAGGAAAGGTAATTTAACTAATTAAACAAAATTTAGGAGAAATGTGTTGGCTCCCTTAATGTAAAATGTTGTAAATGAGCCTAATAAATTCTAACTATATTTACTTGCTAACTAATCTAAACTATAACTAAACTAAGTTATTTTAGCTAACAACTATTATTGATTTTTAAGGCAGTTGTCTCCTGAGAGAACTGTATGTTCTATTTATACTAATGTAACGGTATTACTGGTTTAACTATTGTCTATATTTATGTATACTAACTAACTTTAACTAACACTAACCTAATTTAAATGCGATTACTGTAGCATTTCTTTACGTGTATGTTAAAAAATTTTTTAAAAATTTATGTAAACAAGCAACTCAAGTAAAAATCATGTTATGCATTATACATTAATACATTAATATTCTATCGAAAGAATAGCTAACTAACTTAGTGGACGCTCCAGGTGCAGGTGATGATGTCGCGTCCTCCTCTGTGCGACTTATTATCACAGTCTATTTACCCTGGTTAATTTCTCTTATAGCTACAGGTGTAGGTGACGATGCAACCTATAAGTTCTATATACACTACTTACAGCACATATTATAGTTCTATATACACTGGATAGTCTATAGTTTCTGCAGATGCCGGTGACGATGTAACGTCGGCTTACTGTCTTAGTATTACTATCACAGTTCTATATACACTAGCTAATCTGTTGTAACTGCAGATATTGGTGACGATATCACGTCGTTGTTCTTCTGACACACTTCAAAGTCTGAGGGTCTGGTTAGCAAGTCTGCTAACGCAATGTTGCTTTCCTTAATGTGTCTTACGGAAAAAAATAGTTCTGCAGTATCAGGAATCAATGGTAAATCCTGTTATTCTTTGGCATCCCTGTTTGCATAGCTAACAACGGAGAATTGTCAGTCTCCACGACAAAGTGTGTTTCTGCCAGAAATCTATACAGTTTACTCACGCAATTTACAATCGCAAGTGCTTCCAACTGAGAAACGTCTTATTTGGATTATGTTGGGGTGAGCTTGCGTCTCACATACAATACTGGATAGAGGATTCCTTCATACTCATGAATGAGCACGTCAGAAATTGTAGTAGTGCTCGCGTCAGTCCTAAGAATATATTGTAATGATGGGTTAGGTTATTTTAAAATAGGGATATTGCTGAAATGATATTTCAATTTTGACATTGCGCTGATTAAAGCAGCATCTTGTACATTTATTTTTGAATTCAATTTCAATAAATCAGAAAATACACTCGTAATCTGAGCAAAATTAGGAATAAACTTGTTGTAGTAATTCACTAAACCAAGCAAACTTCTCACTTGTTTCTTGGTGGTTGGCATAGTGAGGTTCAAAATTTTGGTTACAATTTTGTCGTCACTTTTCAAGTGGCCCTTTGATATAGTATGCCTAGGAAATCTATCTCCTCCAGAGCCATCTCCACTTTGGCTGGTTTGATTGTAAGTCCAAACAACTTAATTCTTTCTAAGACCAGCCTAATGGATTGTATGTGTGTAGTCCAGTCTGTTGTTTGTATACATTTGTCGTCTATATACGTTTGGGTATTTGTTACTCCATGCAAAAGATCCCTGGTAAGACGGACAAAAGTTGCAGGTGCATTGCGAAGGATGAAGACCTAAAGATGTTGCAAAGGCAGTAAGATGGATGGAATCTTTATGCATAAGAATTTGCAAATAGCCTTTGGTTAGGTCAAGTTTTGAAAAGATGGTAGAAGTTGACATGTTTAAGATCAGATCGTCACAGGATGGAATAGGTTCTGCGTCTGTCTTTGTCACTGAAGTAAGTTTTCTGTAGTCGACGCAGAGTCTGATAGTGGAATATTTCTTTTTCACTAAGACAATGGGAAATGAATATTCAGACTGGGATTTCTGAATTATCCCAGAGGATTGAAGACTAAGAATTTCCTTGTCTAGATTATCCCTATAGTTTAGAGGGATGGAATAGGGTCGACATTTAATTAGAGTAAAGTCAGAGAGAATGATGGAATGTTGTATCCTATCTGTTCTACCTGGAATGTGTGAAAAAATTTGTTTGTATTCTGTCAGTAACGCTATTGACTGTTGTTTTTGTTCATCTGTCATTTTCGGTCCTAGATGTATGCTTTTAATCGTCATTGTAGTGTCAGCTGTCGGTACTTGTAGTTCAATGTCATAGTCCTCTGTCTGGTTGATTATTGTGGTTGCACCGTGTTCGTCTTCTATCTGTTGTTCTTGTCTAGAGTAGTATGGTTTGAGCTTGTTGATATGGAATGTCTTGAGTTTGTTGTTCAGTAATATTTCATAGTCAACATTATATACTTTTCTCACTACTTTGAATGGCCCTTGCCATGATGTTAATAATAAGTCACTCTTGTGAGGTAAAAGTAATAAAACCTCCTGTTCGGGTTCAAGGTGTAAGGATTTTGCACCTTCAAATTTACAGTAGGGTGACACTGTTGGGTCGGCACGTTGCGCCTTTATAAACTCTTCTGTGGTGGTTTTGTCTACTGTACCACTAGGTGAAATGAGATGGAGCATTTCTTGCTGTAGGTCGTCTTGTTGTCTGTTTGTTTCAGACCTAGTTACAGCGTTAGCCTTATTGGAATAGGTTTTTCTCCAAGCTTTTATTTCGTTAGTGGTACATTTCTTCACTTCTGGCAGACACCCGATTATGAAATCTGTACACGGGTTATGCAAGATCGCTCACGTAAATGTGCCGGATACGAAAGGAGTATTTATACGAGCTGTGGCGAGTGGATACTTTTCTATATTGCCCGAAAATGTTCGGCAATTCACGAACTCGCCAGTGTAGTCTTCTGGCCTAGCCAGTTCCTTTCTTAGACCGATCAAGGTACTGCCGCTATCGATCAAGAGTTGGCAAGGCTTATCATTCACCATTCCATAGTGGAATTCTAGATTGCCTTTTGAGGCAACTGCTACGTTTGCGTTTTCACTTAAACACGCTACAGTGTGTCCACATTTGAGTACTCCGTCTTTATTAAACTGATAACAACCTGCACATCTAGCGTAATTAAGTACATCAATAGCTGCTACCACATTTTCTTCACACTCTTGCATTTCTACTTGCTCACTTTCACTTTCACTCGATGAGTCAACAAGCACAGCATTTACTGCTCTCAATCTCTGTCGTCCCTTGCAACGTGAACTATAGAGCCCAAAAGATTGGCAAAAGTAGCATTTGACAGCACGTCTGTAGGTTTCTCTCTTACTCTGCTGTTTCTTTATCATCATCTCTAGATGAGATGGATAGTTCGGGTTACGGTCACACATTTCGAATTGAGGGTGAGCAAATCCACAGTAAGGACACTTTGGTAGATTGGGTTTTTGCTTCTCCCTAATTTTGAATGGTTTTGGGGGTTTACTGTTGGCACAAGCCACTATCTCACTCTCTTCTATGTTAGCTTTAAATATGTCCCTATTCGAAGAAAAATAAGCTGACCCCCGTTTCTCTAACTACTCTAAAGAATCTACATCAGCGTGCTGTAAAAATTTGGCAAAGGGACTTGGGGTGGTAGAAATAATTTTGTCCATAATCAGTAAATCCCTAAGTTTTTCGTAATTCTTATTGATCTTTGCAGCGTTCAGCCACTTATTGTATACGTCTTGGACGTGAGAGACGTAGTCAATAAAGGTTTCATTGCTTTTAGGTTTCAACTTTGAAAACTGAACTTGATACCTGGGGCATCTAATAGAAAATGCTGCATAATACGATGCTGAATATAATCGTAGTCATTCCTTAGTTTTTGGGGAATCGACTCTATTACCTTTAAGGGCTCCCCAGACACGTTTTTCATGTATATCATGGCCCAGTGTTCCCTTGGTATTTCTTGGAACTTTAACTGAAACTCTACATTTTCGGTCCAAGCAGAAATTGAAACACCTTGGCAGAAGGGTTTTACTTTGCTTTTGTATTTGCTGCATTTATTTTTCTCTTCCTTCCTTTAAACTTAGTAGCTGCAATGTGCACATGGGACTCTACCTCCAGTTCCTTCATTTTTAACTGGGTCTGCGCCTCGATATCTAGCTGTTTTTCTCTTAATTTAATTTCTTCTGTTCATTGAGCTAGTTCTAATTCTTTTAGTTTGGTGGCATCTGCTAGCTCCTTTAATTTGGTGGCTTCAGCCAACTTTGCTAGCTCTTTTTGATGCACTCGGTCTCGTACACGTTCTTCGCGTTCCACATCTTTAGTCTCTTTGTACCTCTTCTCTGCCCATTGTTCTAATTTGTCGCCATTATATCCTAGGTCTTTTCCAGCTTCTATACATTCCTTTAATGTCGACATTGTTAACAGTTATCTTACAAACGCATAATTTTTACACTGTTCAAATAATAATATAGTTGACAATTTATAATGTTGGACAAAAATACAGTATCCAATTTACAGCATTCACAAAAATAAAATAAAAGATGCTGCATTAATCCACAAGGTCAAAACAATAGGATACTTATCTGAAAGTCTTGAAAATTTCAGGTTTTCATGCAGCTCGTCAGAGTTATCTATTGGATCTTCTTTGTCACACACACGGGATGTTAGGAACACTTTCAATCTTCTCTCTGGTGTGTAGAGCACAAAGAATTAATACTCAACGAAGATATTGATAATACAATGTACAAATTGTCTGTCTAGCTGTCTTTTCCGACAGGAACGCTGAAATGCGAAATATAATTATATGTGTCTGTCGTCGTGTCTGTTGTCGTATTGTCTGTGTCGTGTAGTCTTTACTGGCTTGGGCATAAACTTAAACGTATCTGTGCACATAATTGATATAATATAGTGATTAAAATCATGAGTTTTAACAGTTTGCGCACACTCTTAATCTTTCTTTCAGTTATGTAGCCTATTCACTCACGTACAACTTGCTATTTCGCTTTTCCTTTCTGATCTGAAACATTCGTCATTATTACATTTAAACATTCTTGTTTGTTCATTCATGCAAGCTGTGAATTCATTCGAACTTCTTGACACCACGATGGGCTCATTCATGCAGGCTGTGAATTCATTCGAACGTCTGACACCACGTTGGGCTGCCTGTCAACAACTCAATTTGCATCCATGCACTCGCTCCACTTCATTCACACCTCAACGACACGTCATGTGTGAATGGACAATCTATTTTATTGCAGGCGAACCTGCTATCTTTACATACACAAGATCAGGCGGTAATGGCCTGCTGAAATATACATGTCGCCTTTCCTCACAACAACCCGTACATACTCAAATACAATCTCACACTCGCAAATTAGAACATGCGCTCTTGTAAACTACACATTGGCTTTCGGAAAAACAATCACACGTCATGTCTGGAAGACTGTCGGGTCCGGTCTCAATAACCTCAGTCCAGTCGCTGCCCTTGTCGTTCTAAACTTCGTGCGGTTAGCAAAACCTCGTGCTGTCCCACTCGTCACGTAGTACAGTAGTCGAGTCTGCGTCAACCTTGGGTTGTCCTACTGCTAACTCTGTTTACGGGTGTTGTCCCGTGAACTAGCATCCCCCGCCCCATCCTCGCGGTTAGGCCCGCTGATGTCCTAGCTATGACACGTCCGTGTCCTCATCTGAGTCCTGTCTTATAACTGTCCTAAGTTATCCCATGCAGTCTGTCTCTATTCTATCTACTCCCTAGTAGAGGTCCTTATCTACGTTCTATCTGTCCTTTACCCCATATTCTGTCTCCAGTCCTGTCTATGTCCTATCTAACACGTTGACATGTAGGGTTCAGAACAAGGAGCAATAGGTTGCCAGTTGTTCTCTCACTTTAACCAGCGACGAGCCCAAGCGTGGAATCCGAGTCTCACAATGCTTTTGACATTACCAGAACAGTTTGCTGTCAACTTCGCTAGCGCCACATTCTTATGAGCTACATGGAGCATATACATTTAAAGTACAATACGCATATACATTGAAAGTATAACACTCATATAAAACAGAAATTCAGCCCTCATATAAATGTATGTATAATATTAGTAAACGACAGTCAATAGTACGACTAAATGTACAACACTCATATACAATCAAAATGTAACACTCATATAATATCAAAATACAATATTTGCAAAATTGAATATCAAACATTTGTCGCGTATTTCTTTATAGTATCGTCCCTGGCGTGAGGGGAATCAACACCCACATTATTCTTAACCCCATATTATTAATCTGGAGAATCCATTAGATTTCTTCCACAGCACTCCTTCAGTCTCGGGAAACCTCTTTCTCTCTCCCTCTCTCACCTCTGGATTATGCCCCCTCTCACACTTCCCCAAAACAACATACTAAACAACTCTAGCTTCTAAAAATTAATAGCACATTAATTTAATAAAGAAAAGTGTATGTATGTGAGAAGTGTATGTGTAGAATGTATGTCGTATACTCTAGTGTGTCTGCAATATCAGACCGAACAGCTCAGGAGCAAAGTTTGATCATCCCGGTAAGGACTATACAACATCGTCATAGTTCAGAACAAAATTACCTCACCAAACGATGTGTCCCTCCTGCTAGATGTTGACCTCCTCCCGTAGCCTGTTGATAACCCCGATATCTGGTCACCAATCACGGATATAGTCCGATGCTTATCCTGAATCGATCATACACAATGTTACTAAATATCCTTAAAGTTCTGAGACTTAACAATCCTTGTATCGTGAAAACACGGAAACACTGTCCCTTGAAATAACCTTGTTCATTTCTAAATGTCCTAGAGTTTTCACCATTACACAGTTATTGTTTACAGTCCCACAGGAATATAATAATTTAGTAAAAGCGCCAGGTTCATTGTTCCTGTTCCCTAGATAAACGCTATTGTTCTTTCTACATAGATAATCACGATTGTTCTTGCTCCATGTGGTATGGAAAATAATCTTACTATTGTTCTTGTTCCATGTGGTTTGGAAAATAATCTCACTATTGTTCTTGTTCCATGTGGTATGGAAAATAATCTCACTATTGTTCTTGTTCCATGTGGTGTGGAAAATAATCTCACTATTGTTCTTGTGATCCCTATCACTTAGAAGTCTTCTGCCGGATACTTATATGTTTCGGCTCAACAAAGCCATGTTCCTTCAAACCCTTTTTATCATGGGCCCAGTGCAAAAGACGCTGAATAAATCTTTCCGCACTAATTTATCCATGATCTGCAATAGCGATATTTCCGCTTGTTATCTTCATAACCTGAGGTAACCTGTGAAAGAGAGAACACACCTGGTGATAGCAACCGTATACTGACCCCTATTAGATGAGTGTAGGCCGACGGCCTCACTCAGATTTTTAACAGTAAACCAAACTCTGTCATGGGGCAGAGGAGCTCATCACATCGGTCTGAATTAGGGTAAGACAAGGAAAGACCAAAGGCGACGTACAGAACCCCAGTAGACACCCCACTGGAAGATCCCACCATTGGGGATTCCCCTATCCCCCAACCATCCTCAATCTTTCTACATATTATCCCACTTAAATATTCCCAACTAGCTGAGCTAATTGACCTCTCACACTAGTTAGTTTTAACAATGCGATTGCCTACTGTCGCCGACACTCCTGGAATACCTAACCACAAAGCAACAATACTATGCTCAGGTCCTACTCTATCTATCACTAGACTGTTCTACATCATTTACATCTAAATGCGATATTGTGATTACCTTATGAACTCAGCTCTACCTTAATTCGAATCTACACTTTGCCATGAAAAACACATGCTCATCAACGTTAATTGATACAGAACACAATAGATTCTTTTCTATATTAGCACAGAGCTAGTCCAACACTTCTGCCTAGGCCAACCCCCTTGTTCACACTAGTGGCAACAAGTTATGTTTTCATACAGTCGGGGATTGTCTGAGTGACGTCATTCGATGTCACAACAGCTGACCCCAGCGGCAGACAATCTGTTCCCAACTTCACAAGAATAGTTGCCCCCCCCCCCCCCCCCCTACCACTGATGCAACAGTCCTTTCCTCTCAACAGCGACACATCAATCAATGCCGACACATTTCTCGTTTCCTAGGGAAATCTCAAAGACGGGTAGTTTCGTTTGATCCAACGTGTTTCCCCACTAGTAACAAACAATTGCTGCTGTGAATACAGACTGTCTCTGTTAGGCTATCATCTTATCGTTAACTATAGTGGTCCCGTGACAACATTCAAAGAAATCACGTCAAACATGCATATAAAGAAAACGCACAGCGCACATATAAAGTGAATGGATAATATATACAGACAGATGAAAGTACGCGATTTCTAAAAGAAAGTAAATGTGCAACACTCATATAAAGTAAAAGTTAGACAGCCATACACCGTAAAAATGCAATACTGGTAGACAGTGAAAGTACAGCCATATTATTATTTGACACTAAAGCAATGTTCGTAAACGTGAAAAGATGCAGCGCTCATAACGTTAAATGTACAATACTTATAATATCGAAGTACAAAAGTCATATAAATTAAAGTACACTACTGCTATACAGTGAAAGTACGACACGTAGTTAATGTTAAAGTACAACCCTAATGTCAAGTCTACGTAAAGTTAGTTCAAGTCGCATCAGTGACTTATGAGAGTATGGAGCGGTTCACTCAGAAAGTCGTGGCGTGCTGATGAGCGTAATTTAGCCTAGGAATCAACATGCAGCTGAAAGATGCTGATTTTGACCGCAATATCCTGAAACAGGATGGACACGCGGGGGGAAAAAATAAAACAAACATATGACGGAAAAGTACAACACCAGCACAAAGATACATTATAACACTCTTTGCATGGCAATGTACAACATCTGTACTAAGAAAATACAACAATCCTATAATGTCAAAGTACAACTCTATACAAAAGTGTTATTTCCGCAGAGTCAGTATTACAGAGGACGCATTCTCCTTTACAAGTTCAGAAACCAGCGGGTTGTGCATGGTTGCTACAGAAACTTCACATCTAGGCCCAGACATGTTAGTATTGTTAGTATGTCACTAGGTCATGTTGCAGCATAGCACACTCTGACTGGCTGGGACTAGGCCAGGTTTGGTCATGTTTCCCCGCAGGTTGTCGGCATTTCATTATCGGGTATGGCCATGTTTCACGCAGGTTGTCGACATTTAATGGTCAACAGAGTCCAGCCCAATGCCCCACGAACAGTAAGATACACATGATACATACACGGTGTTAATACAAATAACCGGTACTCGAATTTCCGGTCCACTGGAATCTTTATGCAAAAGACAGCTCTACACTCAGGATCAAAGGAGCTTCCCATGGGAGCGCATCTGTTATTGTGCACACACCCTGCAACATGAGAACCGTTTGTTGTCAATTCGTTGCTGTCAGATATAATAAATGGAAGTACATGCCCCTGTCCTCTTCTGTTTATCTTGCCTATTTGATTACAATACAGTATCTTTCATTCTGTCCACTTTTCTTCTTAACATGGTCCGTGTGTGTGTGTGTGTGTGTGTGTGTGTGTGTGTGTGTGTTGAATAGATCGTTGCACTAGTGATTAGGTAGTTAGTTAGGTAGTCAGTCAGTGAGTCAGTCAGTGCGTCAGTCAGTGAATCAGTCAGTGAGTCAGTCAGTGCGTCAGTCAGTGCGTCAGTCAGTGAGTAGGTCAGTGAGACAGTCAGTGAATCAGTCAGTGAGTCAGTCAGTGAGTCAGTCAGTGAGACAGTTAGTGAATCAGTCAGTGAGTCAGTCAGTGATTTAGTCAATGAGCCAATCAGTGAATCAGTAAGTGAGTCAGACAGTGTTTCAATCAGTGAGTCAGTGAGTGATTCATTCAGTGAGTCAGTCATTGAGACAGTCAGTGAGTCAGTGAGTGATTAATTATGTGTGTCAGTCAGTGAGCCAGTCAGTAAATGAGTGAGTGAGTGAGTGAGTGAGTGAGTGAGTGGGTGGGTGGGTGGGTTGGTTGGTTGGTTGGTTGGTAGGTTGGTTGGTTAGTTAGTTAGTTAATTAGTTAGTTAGTTAGTTAGTTAGTTAGTTAGTTAGTTAGTTAGTTAGTTAGTTAGTTAGTTAGTTAGTTAGTTAATCGACAGGTCATCCTCATTTCACATCAAACAATTCAGTCCATAAATGCTCGGATCCTTTCCTCGGAAGATCCAGCAGCATGTAGCGACTCATGACACCAGTTGTGTGTTAGTTTATGAATCCTAAATCAATGGAGAAGTAATGTGCCTCCTTCCATCCACTTGACTACGAGGCGCTCTTAGGCTAGGTAGAGTATCCGTTTAGCTCACCCCCCCCCCCCCCCAGACCCTATCAGAGTCACGTGAAGGCGTGTGTGCATGTGTTGGATTAATTTAACGGGGAGCCGACAGAGAGTTGCAGGTTGTCTCCAATTTCACTACGGTCTGCAGACGATCTCTATTGCCAAGTTATGGCTGCGGTCTTTGACCAGTTTGTTCACTGTCGCAACAGAAAACAATGTTAAACTAGCTTCTTTAGAAATACCAAGAAAGCCATGTTTTTTCACTGACGAATCAGAGAAACAGTTTAAATGGGTGCTCTTAGGAACAGACTCGCTCAAAAGTGGCCGTCATGTGCAAAACGTGTCTCCGGGCCGTCAGCAAGCGACAGAATGCAACAAATTAACAATATTTAATTAGAGAATCAGAAACGTTAGAATTAAGCGTGGGGATGGGATATTGGATAACATCAAGCAAGACATGAGCAGACTGAATATTAACACTTTAGGTAAATGTGAGACCTGATGGAAAGACATGAGCATGATAACATCCGAGGCATATAACATAATCTATTCTGGTAGTGGGAAAAACAGCGAGAGGTAGCACTTATAATGGATATGGGGAGATCTAAATCTGTCAAAGGATATTTGACTGTGTAATACTGATAAGGGATAACTGAGCCGGCCGCTCAGAAAGCAATGGCAAACTACTGAGCGTAATCTTGCCAAGAAATCAAGAGACAGCTGAAAGATGCTGCTGTTCACAGAGATGTCCTGTAAAGGATATACGAATTAAAAAAAAAAAAAAATACTGATAAAGTTCAATGGCAGACCTTTTGTTTTCAGCATTATTCAAGTTTATGTACCAACAATAGACAGCAGTGATGACAGCGTCGATGCATTTTATAATGATTTGGGTATGCATTCGAAAAATGCAAGTATTCAGAATTACGGCCACAGAGACCATAGATTAACCATAAGCAATATACATATACAATTAAATAAGGACAAATATATATATATATATGCCATCCTCACTGTCAGCCCTACACAGATTGGAAGACTTGAAAAGGTACAAAACGAAGCCATGCGCATCATTTTGGGCTGCACGAAAGACACCAGCTGTGTAGCAATGAGATACCTCCTTGACTTCCCGACAATGGAACACAGAATCAAGATCTGGAGAGCTCGTGCATACTTAAAAATAAGTGCAGA
>OY992888.1:83853506-83923506 GCA_963921405.1 Cepaea hortensis
ACATACCATTTCCAGAAAGGTATTTCTAGCTAGAATTGTTGTCCCTTGTAAAACAGACGCCAAAAAAGCAAGAAATATCAAATAGGCTTCATAGAAGAGCATCGACATGGTTGCTTGAGACTTCCGCCGTACCACTCTCATTTTAACACTATAGAACTTGTGTGGGCTAAAATTAAAGGACAGGTAGCAGCTGACAATACTATATTCAAATTGTCAGACGTCAGGATACTAATCCAGTCCACGCTATTAAATATTGATAAAAGTTACTGGAAAATGTGAGAATCATGTGTTGAAAGAGGAAGAGGACTATTGGAGAAAGGATGGATTTAATTTTAAGCAACCGAGAGCAGTCATCAACCTACTGGAATCGTCCGACACAGATTAAGGTCTGAGCAGATTGCAGACCTTAATCAACGTGCACGATTACTGGGATATTTTGCTCCAACCATTCAGACGAATTGAAGGCCCTAAACATTACAGCATCAGCACAATGTCAATGGCAACAGTTTGTATTCCCCAGTGATGAATTTTCAATTCCGCAAGCCCTTAGCGGTGACAAACAACTGGTATTGAAGGGGGAAAAAACACACACACACACTAAACGCATTGAATACCAACAGAAGAGTAATATTGCGGTGGAAACTGACATATTGTGGCATAACAAGAAACGTGAGAGCAAACACGTTGTCAAATTAGGGGACAACACACGTGCATACGAATCAATCTATAAACTACAATGAAAAGAGGACCAACTTCTTGGTCGTTAAAAAGAAAGCCCACCCGTCTCTGAACAGTAAACAGCAGAGAAGACAATCTTTCACGAAGCCTCAAAGCGGGTCTGTCACCCATGTGTACGCGTGAACAAACTACACAGACAGCTGAACAGATCCTTAAGAATGGACATATGGTGATTAAATTGCGGTATCATTTCTGGTCACTCAATATAAAAAGCTAAATGCATCCTAGTAACATGAATACTTGTGTACAATCATTAACCAGCAGCTGAAGAAACAAGAAGGAAATGGAAAATAAGGTAAGAAATATATTCCTTCGACTTTCCTGCCCATTTACACATTATTTACCCCATGCCTCTGTAATTTCTATGTCTTTACTAATAATACGCATTGCACTCCTCTCGGGAGGCTCCGTGGTGAAGTTTTCAAGCCGTCTGACTCGGGCTCCGAATGTTGTATGTTCGATTCCTTCATTTCACGAATGCATTTTTTCGGAGACTTCCGAGGGTCGTCGCTAGAGCTACAGAGTTCGTGCTTTGTGCGACGCTTTCCGCCCTGCGGAGGGACGCAGAGATGATTCCAAGGCACCAGGGCTGGGTTATATACTGGTCAAGACCTATTGACGCGTCCTCGTTGAGCGTCCTGGGCAATAGGTCCCTTCGGGGTCCTGGCTACAGTCAGTAGGATCGCCGATTCCTCCGAAGTCGGAGGGTGTCTGCCTGTACTGCGAGGAGCCACCAGTCTGCACACCAATACGCCAGACATGGGACAACGGATACTCACGCAAACTTCAGGTCCTGTATGACATCACACTGATGTTGGACAACAGGATGCCTTCATTCGACATACAGGACTTCGCGTTGGAGCTAAAGCCAACGAAAACAAGCAAGCAAGCAAGCACGCCCTGCGGAAAGAGACTGGGCCATATGGGATAAAAACCCGGTGCAATGCAATCAACCCTGTCGACTTTTAAGCTACTTTTTTTTATTTCACCCACTCCCATACGAATCTGGCTACGCCTTGTACTTGTGTCCTTACCAAAAATAACGTGGTTTACTGTAAGACTAGTTTGTTAGCGTGAATTCATTACATTTTCCCCAAAACATCAAAGAAATGTTGCCGCTTTCGATGATTTAGGTTGCCTTTGGACCTATCAAAGATATATTCCTTGGGTGGGGATAAATATAAGACGGCAGGACAAATTTCATAACGATGCAACAGACAGTTTTCAAAATAATTGATAGTGAATGACGGCATTCATTTCTGGACATACTATAACTGTTAAGTCGACGTAGAGCACCCTACAATGACTGGTCGCAGCTGAAACTTCAGGATTTCCGCTGGGTATTTGACACGGCGCCGCAGGTCTGCTGTCAGCTCCCAGTGTTCAGCGCCCCCGAGGATCGATGGCAGGCTGTCAGGGCAGTCGACTCTGCTGTTGACTTTTGTCCAGCTTCCACGAAGCGTAACCACCCGGTTTTAACAAAAGTCCCATAGTTGCTTGGAGTCTTTCTACATCCACTATGGCTGCCGGCTTGGTGAAAACCTTTTTATGGCGTCACGTGAATTTGCACAAGAATTGCTCTGCACGCAAACAGTGTGTGTTCTACGGTCTGAGCCCTCTTGGTCTGCGGGTTGCTACACAGGGAACATGTTCGGTCTTCGGACAACCCCCCCCCCCACCCCCTCCCCATTCCCCCATCTGACCAGGTTAACATGACAAGGAATGGCGGCAAACACCATATATCGTTCCACGAGAGGGACTTCTGCTGAGTTCCCTCCCATGACACCCACTGCCCTTGCTGCGGCTGCTGCACCGCTTTCAACACTCGCTTCTCGTCCTCGCCTTTGCGAATATCCTTGACTACCTTGTCTTTGCGCGCCTGGCCGACGCCTTTGACCACCATTGAGTGTCGCTTTGGTAGCCAATCTCTGTCTGTTGGACTAAGTATGTCCTATCACTTCCTTTAGCTGGAGCGAACTTTAGGCCGATTTGACTGCCTCGTCAACCTTCCATTTCCTTCCTGTCCCGAGCGTCGGCTCGGAGCCGCTCACTGTTTTGTCTTGGGACTCGCACAGCATCATCGCGAGACTGAATTTTCCAACGTTGTATTCCTCACCAACCGACTTGAACGGGAGCACGAGTTTTGTCTTCTTTGAGTACAACGCTACATCCGCTTTGAGTGGCGACTCCTACATTCCTCCTTGAGTCTCGGTTCTTGTGCATAGCCGGATGCCGCATCCAGAACCACCCGCACGGCCGTGACAAACAGTGTCGGTGTAATCGTACATCCCATCGCTATACACACTTGGAGGTGAATCCATATGGTCGTGAAAGTTGGAGAAACGGAGAGTGAATACGGAGAAATACTGCTTAAGCATCGATGTGATCTCCTCGGGCACGTGATACATCCTAAGGGCCTGCCACGGCATTTTGTGGGGCACTGACCCGTAGGCGTTAACCAGGTCCAACCGTACAACAATGTAATATACCAGTAAATAGGAGTATTCTTAAATAAGTGAATCAGTGCAACTATCTCGAAACAATCATAACATCTTGTATGACTGTCGTAGAAATTCTTGGAGTTGTCGATCGATGAAAGACTGTCGCGCCATTCGTCTACAGGCGGCCGCCATCCTTTGATGTTGGAGACAGACTGTCCTGATGAAAGTAGGCAAGATCTTTTGTTGGGGGAAAAGATTCTCTAGATCACAGGCCTGCAAGACCTTTTGGAGTACCGGGAACAATTCCCCAGATGAAAGCGGGACAGCCGCCGGGTTGTCTACATCGAGTCGGAAAAGGAGAGCGAAAATAGCTTCTCGACGCCTAGTGGCGAGTCAGATTTGTGACGTCATTCAGACTCAGTATTAAAATAGTCTGGATAAACAAGTTTGGCGAGAGTCGACCAAATGTTGTGAGGCAACAAGGACGTGTGTGATGTTCCTGGTTTGATTATGGAGAGAGACTACAGTGTCTTATGTTGATTTACATCGGCAGACATTTATGCATTGTGTGATTTAGTAGTCTCGATTTCAAACAGGAATAATTATATGGTTCCACGTAGTTTTCCAAAAAAAGCTAGCAGAAAAGTCATAGAAGAAGTTTATGGCTCGATCATTGAAGGCAGTTTTGTTTTTACTCAGCGGCTTTTGCACTGGGCCCATAACCCAGAGGGTCTGCAAGAACCTGGCCTCTGCTGAGCGGGAACCGATGATCATCTAAGATTGATTCCTCAGTGGTAGTTCTCATCATAGTAGAGTGAAGATACTTACAATACCACCAGTATCAGGAACAATAGTTATATAGAGAAATTGAAAATTAACATTGTGTTTTTCCAATTGGTGAATTCCTGTGAGAAATTAACTACTAACATTTTGTTTCAAAGTGTCAGTAAACATTATTTTACGGTACAAGGGTTATCAGATCACAGAACTGTTAGTGACATATTAGTTACACTGTGTGTGTCAGATTCATGGTCAGTATTGGACTATATCCACTATTGGTGACTAGGCATCCGAACTATCCAAGAGCCACTTGAGGAAGTCGATACCTGGCCGGACAGACGCATCATTTGGTGAGGTCCTTCTGTACTTGATCTATGGTGCTGTTGTGTGGCCGGTACTGTGAGGAAAGCAGACTTTGCTCCTGAGCTATTCCGTCTGATTCTGCATACACTCTAGATTATACGACAGACATCTTACAGATACACTTTGCACATACCTGACACTTTTCTTTATTAAATTAATTTGTCATTTTTTTAGAAGCTAGAGTTGTGTAGTATGTTTTGGAAAAGAATGAGAGGGGTCTTAGTTCCCTCCCATGACACCCACTGCCCTTGCTGCGGCTGCTGCACCGCTTTCAACACTCGCTTCTCGTCCTCGCCTTTGCGAATATCCTTGACTACCTTGTCTTTGCGCGCCTGGCCGACGCCTTTGACCACCATTGAGTGTCGCTTTGGTAGCCAATCCCTGTCTGTTGGACTAAGTATGTCCTATCACTTCCTTTAGCTGGAGCGAACTTTAGGCCGATTTGACTGCCTCGTCAACCTTCCATTTCCTTCCTGTCCCGAGCGTCGGCTCGGAGCCGCTCACTGTTTTGTCTTGGGACTCGCACAGCATCATCAATCAATCAATCAATCAATCATGTGCCATGCCGGAAAGCGTGGGCGGTCATGTCTCGCCATTTCACTCGATCACCAGTGTCGTGGATCAGCTCAGTGTTCCTGTCTCGTCCATGCCATGTGGCCAAGCCATCATCGCGAGACTGAATTTTCCAACGTTGTATTCCTCACCAACCGACTTGAACGGGAGCACGAGTTTTGTCTTCTTTGAGTACAACGCTACATCCGCTTTGAGTGGCGACATCCTACATTCCTCCTTGAGTCTCGGTTCTTGTGCATAGCCGGATGCCGCATCCAGAACCACCCGCACGGCCGTGACAAACAGTGTCGGTGTAATCGTACATCCCATCGCTATACACACTTGGAGGTGAATCCATATGGTCGTGAAAGTCGGAGAAACGGAGAGTGAATACGGAGAAATACTGCTTAAGCATCGATGTGATCTCCTCGGGCACGTGATACATCACAGAACTGTTAGTGACATATTAGTTACACTGTGTGTGTCAGATTCATGGTCAGTATTGGACTATATCCACTATTGGTGACTAGGCATCCGAACTATCCAAGAGCCACTTGAGGAAGTCGATACCTGGCCGGAGAGACGCATCATTTGGTGAGGTCCTTCTGTACTTGATCTATGGTGCTGTTGTGTGACCGGTACTGTGATGAAGCAGACTTTGATCCTGAGCTGTTCGGTCTGATTCTGCATACACTCGAGATTATACGACAGACATCCCACACATACACTTTGCACATACCTGACACTTTTCTTTATTAAATTAATTTGTCATTTTTTTAGAAGCTAGAGTTGTGTAGTATGTTTTGGAAAAGAATGAGAGGGGTCTTAGTCCAGTGGTAAGAGAGAAAAAGAGAGAGAGAGAGAGATAGAGAGAGAGAGAGAGAGAGAGAGAGAGAGAGAGAGAGAGAGAGAGAGAGAGAGAGAGAGAGATCCAAAGACTGTTGAGGTGTTGTGGACAGAAATCCAGGAGATCCTCAAGATAATGATATGGGGTTAAAAGAATGTGGGTGTTGATTCCCCTCACCCCAGGGACGACACTTATTACGACAATGACCTGCCTTGAAGATATTAGAAGAAGAATCGCTATGGCGAAGGTAGCCTTATGCAATATGGAAGACGTACTGACCAATAAAATGATATCATTTGCAATGAGAAAAAAAGAGCATTGAAGTGCTACATATAACTTTTACTTTTGTATAGACGGTACTACCTGCTTTCTGTCAGCGCCGAATGTTGGGCGGCGCTTACCAAACCCGACACCTCACATTGTGCCAACGGCGTCGGGCGGAAGAGCGCAATTGGGAGGGTACTAGCCTTATCCTAGTGCGAGGAAATGCAACCCAAAGACAAAATATGTCATGGCAGGGCAGACCAGGCCCTAAGCCTTGGTTGGCAGCTGGTCTACGATCGAAGCTCCGACAGGCGGACAGTTAGAGCATTGCTTTCCTGATCCGGCAGCTTCTGCAGCTTGTCTTGTTCCAGATTATAGGTGTCAACTTTCTTCTGGAGTGAACTAGGCAGGCCGAGAGAGGGATCATGCTGCATGGGCAACACAAGGTTTCTTTATTTTAGCCCAGGCTTTGTGCTATGGAGAGGCATTAACACCATCCCTGGTCTTAACCGGTCTCTGAATCAAAGCGAGAGGCAACTGTTACGGGTTATAAGTCCTTGTCAGTTGGCGTAGACATGGGGCGCCACGCGTTGCCTCTGACGGTGGGAGACACCTACAGGCGTCACTGATCAGCTACCGCCCGCCTCAAGCTGGGCAGCCCCCCGCCAATTGGGTGCTGATCCTCCACAGCCTGCCTGCTTCAATGGGTGCTTGGGGCTAGGACAAAATCTGAATCGCAGGCTGTAAAACCAATGCACCAGGTACTAATAAAAAGAATAGAAACATCAAGCTACGGCTTGCAACCTGGAACGTGAGAACCATGTGTCCAGGATTTTCCACTGACTTGACAAATATTGACGATGTGAGAAAAACGGCTGTGATTGATGCTGAACTCAATCGTCTTAACATTGATATTGCTGGCCTGCGGGAGACTCGCCTCGCTGAGGAAGGGTCACTCAGGGAAAACAATTACACCTTTTTTTGGAAGGGAAGAGGGCAGGCAGAAAAAAGGCAACATGGTGTGGGCTTTGCAGTGAAGAATTCGCTACTGGGAATGATTGATATCCCAGCTTTAGGTAATGAAAGATTATTATCACTGCGCTTGGCAACCTCTTGTGGATTTGCCACCATTCTCACTGCATATGCACCAACTCTCGCTTCCTCTGATGATGTGAAGGATACGTTCTATGAGCAGCTAGACTCTGCAATCAAGGCAGTTCCAAAATCCGACTAAATTTATATGCTCGGTGATTTCAATGCACGTGTGGGCAAGGACTCGAGTTCATGGCCAGTGTGCCTTAAACAATACAACATCGGTCGCATGAATGATAATGGGCAAAGGCTGCTGAAGCATTGCACTAGAAATGACCTATGTATTACAAACTCCTTTTTTAAAACAAAAGAGATGCATAAGGTCACATGGAAACATCCAAGATCCAGCCATTGGCATCAGCTGGACTTCATTATCACACGGAGACAACATCTGAACCACACATCATTGACTCGAAGTTACCACAGTGCTGACTGTGATACAGATCATTCTTTAGTTGTTGCAAGGGTTAGACTGAGACCAAAGAGAATCTACACAGCTAAACACAAGTCTAGCCCCAGGATTAATATTACTAACACTCACGATCCTGGAAAGTGCTTTGAATTTCAACAGCAACTTGAAGACGCTTTCAATGATACATCAGAAAATTGTATAGTAAATGATAAATGGAGTAAACTTAAGGAAACTATTTATAAAACAGCGGTAGGGGTTTACGGCACT
Organism: Cepaea hortensis; assembly: GCA_963921405.1. NCBI lineage: Eukaryota > Metazoa > Mollusca > Gastropoda > Stylommatophora > Helicidae > Cepaea > Cepaea hortensis. The sequence continues at coordinate 83,861,263 of OY992888.1, forward strand.
GTGGATCATAAGAGGCAGGACTGGTTTGCGGCAAACAGCCAGATACTGCAGCCCTTGATTGATAAAAAGAAGATAGCTCTCTTAAGAATTAAGGAAAGACCAACGCGTAACACTCTGAGTGAGCTGAAGCAAGCGAAGAAGGATGTACAAAAGGCTGCCAGGCAGTGTGCGAATGACTATTGGACAAGTTATGTGAGTCCATTCAAATCGCAAGTGATAAGGGAAACATCAGAAGCATGTATGAAGGGATAAAGAAAGCCTGTGGTCCAATGATCAAAAGAAGTGCACCGCTGAAAACCTTGACTGGAGAAATCATCACTGATAAGAAACAGCAGATGGATAGATGGGTCGAGCACTATTTAGAGCTTTACTCACGTGAGACCAAGCTAGCGGATGATGCCCTCAACACCATAGAGGCCCTGCCAACTCTTGACCACCTGGACACACTTCCCACTATAACAGAAGTTAAGTGTGCTATAAATGAGCTTGCATCTGGCAAGGCTCCAGGTAAGGATGGGATTCCAATAGAGGTAATCAGGAATGGGCAAGACACACTCGCTCTACAGACCCACCAGCTAATAGAGCTATGCTGGCGAGAAGGACAAGTCCAACAGGATATAAAAGATTCAAACATCATAACGCTGTACAAGAACAAGGGAGATCGGAGCGACTGTAACAACTATAGGGGTATCTCACTTCTGTGTATTGTTGGGAAAGTATTTGCCAGAATTGTCCTGCACAGACTTCAAGTCCTTGGAGATCATGTCTACCCCGAATCACAGTTCGGCTTCCGCCAGAACCGATCTACCATTGATATGATATTCACATTGCGACAGATGCAAGAAAAATGCCGGGAACAAAATCAGCCACTGTTTATTGCCTTCATTGACCTCACAACGGATTTGATTTGGTCAGTCGTGAGGGTCTGTTCAAAGCACTAAAGAAGTTTGGCTGCCCACCAACTCTTCTGTCCATTGTGGGATCGTTCCACACAGGCATGAAGGGTATAATCAAGTTTGATGGCTTAACTTCAGAAGAGTTTGAAATCAAGAGTGGAGTTAAGCAAGGTTGTGTACTAGCCCCCACCCTCTTTGGGATATACTTTTCACTTCTACTGAAATATGCCTTTCGTGATCAGGATGACGGTATATACATTCACTCACGCTCAGATGGTGGCCTCTATAAAGCTCAGAGATTGAAGGCCAAGACCAAAATTAGCAAGGTACTAATCAGAGAGTTGCTTTTTGCGGATGATGCTGCGATTACGACCCACTCTGAGGAAGAATTACAACATCTACTATATGCATTCTCCAATGCTTGTTCTGAATTTGGTTTAACAACTAACAAAAAGAAGACACAGATTATGTCACAAGGTGCACATGGTGTACCATCAATCTTTATTGATGACGCCGAACTGGAGATAATAGACCATTTTACATATCTAGGATCAGAGGTAAATAGAAAATTATCACTCGATCAGGAAATCAACATCAGGATTGGCAAGGCAGCAACAACAATGAACATGTTAGCAAAAAGAGTCTGGGAGAACAGGAAGCTTACTGCCAAAACAAAAGTCCTCGTCTACCAAGCCTGTGTCCTTAGTACTCTTCTTTATGGCAGTGAAACCTGGACAACTTACTCACGCCAAGAGAAACGTTTAAACAGCTTTCATATGCGGTGTCTGCGAAGAATACTTGGTATTAAGTGGTAAGACAAAATCACAAATACTGAAGTATTGGAAAGATCAGGTTGTGTGACGGTGTTTTCCATGCTCAGTGTTCGTAGACTTAGATGGATAGGACACGTTAGGAGGATGGATGATGGTAGAATACCAAAGGACATCTTTTTTGGTGAATTACAGACGGGTAGGAGATCTCAGGATCGGCCTCTACTACGATACAAAGATGTGTGTAAGCGGGACATGATTGATACAGGCATTGATAATGCACATTGGGAGTACGTCGCCGCTGAACGTGTTGCATGGAGGGCAACTATCAGAAATGGAATAAAGACAAAGGAGAAAATGATTGCAGATAAAGCACACACAGAGCGTGAGAGACGTAAGATGGTGCAAAATGGTGGAAGTGACCATGTTTACACATGCATCTACTGTGGGCAAACATTTGCAGCAAGAATTGACCTAACCAGCCACACTCGCCACCGCCATGGATCGTAGTTATTAAGCCTTTTTGAAGCACAATGTACCAAACTATCGTCTGTCAAGACGGAAAGGTGCCAATGAATGTATGGATGTGAATAGTGGAAAATGTGAAAAAAATATCCAATGGCAGAAGTGGTGTGGTTTCTGAAGACAATTCAAAGAATACAATATACAGGCAGAACAACCATTGATCAACTCCTACAATAAACAATGAGAACCGTACATTGATTTGAGAAATTAGACACTGATGGCAAACATATTTTGGATACATTATACGAAGAAATAAATTAGAGAACTTGCTGACAACTGACAAGATTGACGAGACAAGAATATCTAGCTGATTCATGATCCGCTTACAGACATGACACATCATGACGGTTATGCAGTGGTGTGAAGGAATGGCTCGGTAGTTGGGTGAACGCATAGGGTGTGGGCATTCTCAACGATCTCAAATGGCAAAACTGTCAAGGAAACAAATTACGTTTCTGCCGTGACAATAAGCATCCTTACTTTGGACACTGTAACTGTAACAAATGCCTTAAATTTTCGCGGCACTCAAAATTATTCACACGCGTGCATATTGGACGATGCAATGACCATCTTGACTGTACTGGCTTGACACTGATCGCATGCCAATTGGTCACGCTAACTGGTCACGCTAACTGTCATCTACATACTGGAGAATCAGGGCGAGCAAGGGAAAGGGCGAGCCGATCGGTTGGAGAACATGGCGATGATTGAGGAGGGAAGAGCAATGAGTGGGGCTGGTATTATTAACTGTATACGAGATGCTGGATGCGCAGTTGCGTTTAAACACACTGGAAATCTGTTTTCTTGTCCAGAGTGAGGGTGGTGGGATTGAAGCGGAAAGCTGCTAGACATGAATATTTTGTCAAGCGCACAAGACACTTAATTAACCAACACTGACCTGGTACGATCAGTTATTCACAATCTAATTTAGCAATGGCGTGAGGGTTCTCACATTCCTTGCAACACGTGTATATCTTCTTGATTTTCATAAAGTTGTTGGCTGTCGTTCTGGTTGCACATATAGCACAGGCTTTTCTCTACCGACTGATATGCAAGGACGCTGAATGTAGAATGACCCAAGCAAATGCAGTATTTCAATGATAAACAATGTACTCCGACACATCTTTTGTCAGTAGTGGTGAAAAAATAGTCTGTGATAGCTTTAGTGAACCAATCCTAATGTACGGAAGCGAATTATAGACAATTAACAGCAAGTCAAACTGGAGCGCATACAGAATGAAGCTATGCGGGTGATACTGGGGTGCATAAGAGACACATCGGTAGTGTGGCTGTTATACATCCTAGCTTTATCAAACGACATGCTCATTGGCATGCTCAAGATGATACAGGGTAAATCAAATCTAAAAGTGGCCGCAGACAAGGAACAAATTCTGCATGAAACCGTGGACACAGATACAGGTCACAGTCTGATAAGAAAGACATCCTGGATGGCCCATACCGAGGACAGAATAAGAAGTATGTGTGTGTATGCTTGAGAGCGTTGCGAGGGGAGAGGAGTGGATTAGAATGCAAGACACAATGTCAGATATGTGCAGGAAGAGAGAGAGAGAGAGAGAGAGAGAGAGAGAGAGAGAGAGAGAGAGAGAGAGAGAGAGGAGAGAGAGAGAGAGAGAGAGAGAGAGAGAGAGAGAGAGAGAGAGAGAGAGAGGAAGAGAGACAGAGATGAAGAGAGACAAAGAGAGTTAAAGCGCGCCCGCTATAAGAATACAGAATGAACGAACTTTTCAAAGGGTTAAGGTAATAGAACAAACCCTACAGGGTAAGTTAGAACACCCAATACTGATAATATAAACGACACTACAGGTAACAAAAGAAACCCTAGAGGTAATAGAACAGACACTGCACTAAATAGAACTAAAGTTACAAGTAAAAGAACGTATCCTAAAAGTAAAATAAGACACCCTAAATGTAACAGAACAAACCCTACAGGCAATAGAAGCCCTATAAGTAATATAACAAACACTACAGGTAATAGAACAAACACTACAGGTAATATAACATACACTACAAATAATATAAAATATAACTAAATCTACAAGTAATAGAACAAACCCTACAGGTAATTGAACAAACTATACATACAATTGAACAAACACTACAGGTAATAGAACAAACACTACATACAATAGAACAAACTCTATGGGTAATAGAACAAACACTACGGACAATAGAACAAACCTTACAAGTAATAGAACAATCACTACAGGTAATAGAACAAAAACTACAGGTAATAGAACAAACACAACAGGTAATAGAACAAACACTACAGGTAATAGAACAAACGCTACAGGTAATATAACAAACACTGCAAATAATAGAACTAAATCTACAAGTAATAGAACAAACCCTATGGGTGATTGAACAAACTCTACATGTAATTGAACAAACACTACGGGTAATAGAACAAACACTACATACAATATAATACATACTACGGGTAATAGAACAAACCTTACAAGTAATAGAACAATCACTACAGGTAATAGAACAAACACTACAGGTAATAGAACAAACACTACAGGTAATAGAACAAACACTACAGGTAATAGAACAAACACTACAAATAATAGAACTAAATCTACAAGTAATAGAACAAACCCTATGGGTAACTGAACAAACTACAGGTAATTGAACAAACACTACAGGTAATAGAACAAACACTACAGGTAGTAGAACAAACACTACATACAATATAATACACACTACGGGTAATAGAACAAACGCCGCAGGTAACATAACAAACACTACAAATAATATAAAATATAACTAAATCTACAAGTAATAGAATAAACCCTACAGTTAATTGAACAAACTATACATGTAATTGAACAAACACTACAGGTAATAGAACAAACACTACAAGTAATAGAACAAGCACTGCAAGTAATAGAACAAACACTACAAGTAATAGACCAAACACTACATGTAATAGAACAAACACTGCAAGTAATAGAACAAACCCTACAGGCAATAGACTACACACAACATGTAATAGAACAAACACTGCAAGTAATAGAACAAACACTACAAGTAATAGAACAAACCCTAAATGCAATAGAACAATCACTACATGTAATAGAACAAACACTACAAGTAATAGAACAAACACTACAAGTAATAGTACAAACCCTACAGGCAATAGAACAATCACTACATGTAATAGAACAAACACTGCAAGTAATAGAACAAACACTACAAGTAATAGAACAAACCCTACAAGTAATAGAACAATGACTACATGTAATAGAACAAACACTACATGTAATAGGACAAACACTGCAAGTAATAGAACAAACATTACAGGCAATAGACTACACACTACATGTAATAGAATAAACACTGCAAGTAATAGAACAAACACTACAGGTAACAGAGCAAACACTACAAGTAATTTAACAAACACTGCAGGTAATAGACAAACATTACAGGTAATAAAGCAAACACTAATGGTAATAGAGCACACACTACAGGTAAAAGAATAAACCCTACAGATAATATAACAAACACTACAGGTAACTGAATAAGCACTACAATTAATACCTGCGCCCTGGCACAATGGTTAGTGTACATTTCATAATCCTGATAACAGCGTTCAAAACATCTGCAGGCGATTTGGAAGCTGACCGCCTTGCGTATAGTTTTGTTTAAAATGGTATGGGTGCCGGTAGTTCAGAAAGCAAAGGCAAATTACTGAGCGTAAACTTGCAAAGAGATTGCAAAGAGAAACAGTCAAAATAAATGCTTGGGTTGACTGCGACGCTATGTAAAGGAAATACAATTAAGTTAACTACATTTCATAGAACAAACATTACAGGTAGAAGAACAAGCAGGCTGAAATGTTAGCAGTCTACCTTCTTTGATGGTGGTAACATCTCCCTTAGAACAGTAGAACTCGACACATTCCGAGTCTCCAGGAGGGGTGAAGGGTTCCCCATCTTGAAAGACAGATCCTCTCACACAGCATGTATCTTGTTTTTATAGAAATGTGTCATCATTATTAGCGCAAGTACACACTTAATCTAAGTTCATATCCACAGACTATGCAGGAGAGGGGAGAGAGAGAGAGAGAGAGAGAGAGAGAGAGAGAGAGAGAGAGAGAGAGTAAATGTGGACGTTTGTGTGTACAGGCAAGTGTCGAGAATGGAAGAGCAGCACACTTATAAGATGGAGGAGTACAGTGGCATGGTCGCAAATCTGAGACAGGAAGGGTAGACTGTCAGGCTATTCGCTGTAGTGGTAGACGCAATATTTCTAGTCTTCCACTCCCAGTATGACGTGCTAAAACAGTTAGACATTAAAGGACAAGCAAGAACTCGGGCACAAACACAACTAGGTGAGGCAGCCGAAATGTCCCCGTGCTGGCTGTGGAAAACCCGTACATATAGGGAGACAAGTCTTGGCAGTAATACGGCTAACTGCAGGGCAATTGGCATCGTACCAAACTCTCAACTAAGAGCTAGAATAAAGCGCCCGATGTCATGACCCGGATAGGCCCACCCCCAGAGATTGTCAAGAAAGTAAAAGGGCCGAAACATTCTGGAAAGAGGGATATCTTCTGACTATCAAAAGTCCCTGTCGTGCTTACTCCGCGGCGGAACTTTTAATATTGGACGCTAGAACGTGCTGAAATGCTATATAAAATATATTTTGCTGCGTGATACTGAATCTTGGAGTGTAAATAAACAAATTAGGAAGTCCTTGGAAACAACAGAGATGTGGTTCCTGATACGAATGCTGCGAATTTTTTTGGACTGCAAGATTAACTTACGATCATTGCACGCAAGAGGTAAATGAAATAAGAGCATTGTATAAAACAATAAGAATATAAGAAACAGCTTTCTTTGGTCATGTGATGAACAGAGAGACATTGAGGAACAATCGTGAGTTCTGGAAAGATCAAAGGGAAAAGAGGCAGCTGCCGACCAAGAGAAACGATGCTGGATGGATTGAGACCGTGGAATGGAGGAATAACGTCGGCAGAGTTGATCAAAAACACAAATACCGAGATATGTGGAGAGACATGAACGCCTACGCCAATTGGCAGGGCACTTGCTGATGATGATGTACTCCATCTTGCAAAAGGCTACCTTTTTCATAGCGATTCTCGTTCTAATCTCTTCAAGGAACCTAACGTAATAGGGCACGACTGTTTCAAGATTGTTGTGCCGATTCACATGATGAAGATTAATCACATCTATCCTTATATTAAATTTTTGTATATCTGTCTTCTTAGAGATGGCCATAATCGGTGTCATCTGACAGTTTAATGATAACCCTAGTTATTCACTGTGTACAGTAACCGTCTCTACTAAATGTTGCAGATCCTGTTCATAGTCTGCAATCAATACAGTGTCATCCGCATATCTAATGTTATTCAAGTTATGCAGCCCAACACTGACTCCTCCCATATCGTCTAAATGTTGAAAACATGTTTTCACTGCATATGGTTACAAAGATATGGAGACATTACGCTTCCTAGTTGCACACCTTTCTTGATAGGCTGATATTGACCTGCATTGTTATCAATCTGTATGATAGGTTGTTTTTTTCTTGTTTACAATTCTAACGTCTTCCCCATCAATTTGCAGATATGTAAGCATCTTCATCATGTCTTTATTTACCTCTATCAAACTCTCGATTGATTATTATTCGCAACAATTATACACCATTTATTGTGCCCTTGTCTTTATCGAGCACATATTTCTATTCCACTAATTCATGCTGATATTTAGCTACATTTTCGTGACGTGGCTCTATTTGCTAATTGTTCTATGTTAATCACTTTCCAACGTTACTGATTACTTCGGGATTGCTATAATATCAATCAATCAATGAATCAATCATGTGCCATGCCGGAAAGCGGTGAGCAATAATGCTTAGTATGGTTTATGGCCCCTAATAATTACCCCCCCCCCCCCAAAAAAAAAAATAGTATAATATAGATTTACATAATTCAGAAGGTATATCTCCAGTATCATGTATTGTGTTCAGCAGCCTGGTGACTTGGTCTAATCCACATCCTTCTATTGCACTGATCATGTCTGCTGTTATTTTGTCTGGACCCGGTGTCTTGCCAGTTTTCAGATGGTTATGAGCATTCTGAACATTCATCATCAGAACTGATGGTCCTTTTATTATTATTCAGAATATCATTACTGGTCTTCTCTTGTGTGATTATAAATGTCTTTTACATAATCCTACCATTCATGTAAGCTCTTACCTTTTTTGTGTTTATTTCTTCTGTTGGATTTCATTACTTATGTTATGCATTAATGTGGTTTTCGGGTGTTGTGTTGGTCTGTGACAAGATCGCCTTGGGTAGTGAGAGTTAACCACACCCGAGGTGTCTCTGGCACTCCCGTGTATTCTAACCCCAGGAGCTGGACAGGTAGATACACTTTTTTACTCTGTGGTTGACCTCGTATTAGTTAATTATGTCTACAAGCCCCTCCAGATTCTAGACCCCCACTAACTACCTACTCCCTTGGAACAATGAACACTGAGGCATCGTCCGAGACCACACTCAATAATTATACAAAGAGCAAGTCAACATACACAAAGTTTATTCTAACCTTGAGAATAAAGAACTGAAATGAAGATCCTGATAGAATAATCTATTTACACAAATAGAGGATAGAGTAGAGACAGAATCAGAGATATGGCTCATTTCATCATAAGGTTGAGAAGTAGATTGGATGCAGATGTTCCGTCCAGTCGTTCCACCACTCACCCGGCTTCCTTCCAGTGAGATGACTAGAACCTTGGAGACCACTCCGTCCCCAGAGCTTGGATCGACAACAAGAGAGTTACCCCTGGACGTCACTCCACTGGACCAACTGCAACTTCATCACTTCCTAATGAATCACTGCTAAGTTAATAAACAGTTCTCTATAAACAGCCTAGCTGGGAGACAATCCTCCTGGACTTGACCCCAGTTACTCTTGAGTTCAATGAATGTCTGTAGCCAATTGACCAATCTAATGGTCCCTCATTAGTATCAAGTACTCCTGGTTGGGTAATAGCCAATGATCAATCTAATGATCCCTAAGTCGTAGCACATTACCCCTGGTTGGGTAATAAGCCAATGATAAATCTAATGGTCCCTAAATCACAGTACATTACCCTGGGTTGGGTAATCAGATAGTTCTGCTGCTACTAGAGTACTACAAGAAAACACAGTTCAGTTTCTAAATTAAGTTCATCATTTGAATCACACTTCTATTTCATCCGGAGAAAACACAGTTCAGTCTGGACAAGAATTAATTGTCCGTTACATAATAACACTGGTAATAATTCTATATACGTAAGCTGGTGTAGGTCTCATCATGACCTGCCACTAAAGCTGTCGTAGGAACAGTCCCAGTTTATAAATCATTCTTTCCCGCGTTTAGGCGGAACCTCACTAGACGGCGTACCGTCTGGTGTCTCGTATCATTGAGCATGATTGCTCAGGTAGCTGAACTTCTTACTGAAATAAAGTAGCAACACAAACCATCACATCGTGCACTTTCAGGGCACCAGAATCACTGGATGCTAACATTCACTCATGTTGATTCACCCTGGCACATGGTGTGGTTTAGTCAGGCGAGGTAGGTAAAGGATTCTGCCCTTCGCTGTGGTACACGAAGTGGTTTCAGGCAGACAACAAGTGTAGTCGACTGGTTCCTCAACAGGCAAACTCCTGAAAGGAAGAGCGATCGGTGAGAGTATTCTGGCCCAAACATTGGTCCACATGCATCCTACCACGGACTACTCAACCCTCAGTCATGCTAATTAGTTATGCAAATAACTAAAGCATTATCTCAATATGAAGAGTAGTAAAGCATGGGTTTCTTTCAATGTCAGCTGGCCACAAAGAACATCCCGTCAAACAGAGTAAGAAATCAGAATGACGAGTCTGATCGTAGGTCTCACCTATCCCTAATCATCTACCAGTTGTCGCTAACGTCACTAGTTATAGTAATCGGTTATCATAGTTCAAAAATTAACAGGACTAAACATTAAGGTGAAGAGTCCCTAGACTCGTTCCTTACATTGGACATGTTCAATAATAAACATATTACCGATCACTGTACCATCCCTCGGGATATAGGGATAATAAATGATCACATCAAGTATTTACACACATCGTTCTGCTGGTGGGCCATCCAGCCCACCCTATAGCAAAACTCTTCTTATCAGACCCTTCCCTAGAGTCAAGAAGCCTTCTTTGGTAAAACATGTTCCAAGGGTTATGTTCCAGCTCTGCCCTTCCAAGTGGATTAGCCTTGGCCTGGACCGAACTTCACAGCTGGCCTGGTCTGCCAGCACCATACTTTCATAACTTGCTTTCAAATCCCCCATATCCCATATGTCCCCGTGTCTCATGCAACCTCCTTTTGTCCTTCCATACCACTAACACCTCAGCACTCATTCGCACTTGTGCCAGCAGGAAAAAACATGACAGTAAGACAAGAATTCAGAACGCAAATGTACATCCCGACGGTAAGCATTGTTATCACGCGTCGACCTCCTCGGCGTTCGGTATCGCTCCAAGAAGTATCACATAACACGACTTAATATATATACATAATGCCACATCATATATATGTATATCATCCAAGAAGACTTACCTTCACACAGAATTCCAGTGTTCCATACAATGAATTCACTATTAAGTTAACACACAATAGTTACATCATTCATGGTGGCTAAGAACTAAGTTCTCTCTTTACTTAGTAACTAAGCACAATTCTGTCTGAATCTCCACCTACCAACTTACCTTGCTATCTAACAGTTCTCCTTTCTTCAGTACTGACTGTCATAAGCCTAGGTTCATATCATGCACTAATAACTATGTTCTATTCTAAAACAGCCATAGTATATGCAACGATTTGCAACACACGGTAAATACAAGTTGAACACAAATCGCCAACATCCCCCGCCTACATTCCCAACAGGTGATTTAACTACACACGCTGGTAAACAAACGCCAACACACACGGTCTAGGCTTTAGCGGCGTTATCGATCAAAGTCTCATTACTAATGCAGAGACATCCGCATATATAATGAGGTTAAAACGATTGCGTTTGGTGAACAGTTACAAAGTTAAATGAATTAACCAAATAGATACCTGAATACTTCGAACCAGCCTCCAGTCAGCTCCCAGAACTGTTCAACGGCACATCTGCCTCATTGCGATAACAGTCAGCTGTAATGTGGATGAGGTGAGACGCAAAACAAATGGCTCAACACAGCCCTGCGTCTTCTCTCTGGGAGAGTCATAAAGTGAATGCCGATTCTAGCCGCATTCCCCCAATCGCGCAAACTCATGCGCACAAGGATCGAGTGCTCCTTGGGAAAAGTCAACTTCTCGGGCAACATTCATTCCCCGCCTAGAATTTCTAAATCTCTCTGCACGGGAATTCACTGAAACACCCGGCAACCCGGTACAGTCAAATACCGGTAATTCGAGATGATTCTAGATGGAAAATTCCTATCGGCTTCCCTCGGTCTATTTATAACTGGGAAAGTCCCCGATGACGCGCCAAAATAGTGCGGAATCCCGACGACAACAGACAGATGATCGCGGTTTCGTCACATGGTCTTCAATGCTATTTTCCTCAATTCATGCTTATTTTACGCCTCTTTCCACAATTTTCTAATTTTCCCGTCAATCGGTTCATATTTTGTCATAGCTATGCTTGTTATTTTATCTAATGTCCATTAGTTTTAAAAGTCTTCCTTCATCAATGTATTACGTTCAATCATCTTCATTTTTGGTATAGTTGTTATTGCAGCCTGGCTGATTGAGTTCTTCAGTATTTTCCATCGGTCATTGATATTTTGAAATACGAAGCATTGGCCAATGCTTCAAATGCATTCTTTACCTCTATGTTGTATTTATCTTTTATCTCCTCTCTCTTCGGTGCACATATATCTAATGCTGTGCTTCTTGGTGTATACTTGACTTTCTTTAATTTGTGTCAATATATTGTTTATGACTAATCTGTGATCACTATAGCAGTCTGCATCTGGGATAAATTTTTGTGACTTTTAAGGTATTTTAAAGTTGTCTGTTTATGATGATGTAATCAATCAATTTAAACAAACTAGGGCACACTGAAACTGCATTATATGTGTAACAACTCCTTATCATTGCAATTTGTTTAAAGGGTTATTTCGAATTACATAGAAACAATGCTAACATATAGCTGTTAATTATGAACAGTAATTTAACAAGTAAACAAGCATATTGAAGCAGATACACCTGATATTAACGCAGACTTATGTAAATAACTAAGACAGTCACGATAAGAATTATAATTAATTTGAAAGAGGCTAAGACACAAGTACAGCTTAGCACACATACAAAAAAGAGGCATGGTTTCATTATGAGAAGAGAAAAATCGGAAAATAATGTAACAACAGGAAAATTGTGACGAATAATAAGCAATGAGAGAAGCTTAGTAACATTCATTCATGGTGGTATCAAAATTACAAACTTGTAAACTGGTATATTATGCTGGAGGTTGGTAGTTTTGAAGAAACATGATCGTCAAGGCAAGGCACCATGTGCTGATGACAATGTTGATGATGGTGATGACGTTTTGTATGATGTAGTGTAACAATACACACTGACATACCTTCTTTCTGAAACACGGGATGCACAGTGCCGTTTGATTCTCTGGTACAGACATAACGTTCGCAGCCATTCATAGAGAAATTGGAGCCCACTCGCTCACATTTCTCCTCACCCTGGCAATCTAGGTGTCAGATATACAACTAAATTAACTCAGTGTGTAAGTTAGTCATCATCATCACAATCAAGTACCAAAACATTACTGTATGGAGCATAAACAATTCAAGTATTTATAAATGTGTGAAGTGTACTTTAATCTCAGCAGATTGAAGGAGTATTCATCATCATCAACTAATGCCCAGCCACCTGGCGTAGACGTTCATGGCTGTCCTAATATCTTGGTCATTGGTGTTCTGGGTCAGCTCGGCTGATGCTATCCCTCCACGCCACCGTTAAAATCCATCGCAAATCATTTCTATTGTTGTGCCTCTGCCTCTCTTCCTCTTGATCTTTCCATTTGTCACGATGTTCTCCAGTTCACCCCTTCTCATCACATGACCAAAGAAAGCTATTTGACTCTTTCATAGTGTTGTATATGTTCTGGCTTCGTTAGCCTTTTTTTCAAGCAACTGTCGTTAGTTACTCTGTCAATCCAAGGAATTCGCAACATTCGTTTCAGGAACCACAACTCTGTTGCTGCCATGTTCTTCCTAATGTGTTCATTCACATTCCAAGATGCACTGTTATACAGAACAACTGGTTCTATATAGCATTTTAGCACTCTCTTTCTTACATTCAAAGATATTGATTTATTGCATACGATACTCTTCATTTCTGTAATGCGGCTTTTGCTTGCCCTATTCTGCTAATAATCTCTGTTGGGCATTTCGATTTGATTTTATAAATATCCATTGATATTTTAAATTATTCGCTTTTCGCTTTATTCGCTATCTGCCTTTGCTGAGGGAGTCGGCAACAAAGACTAGAACTAGAAAACATCATGGACAAAGAAAAACTAAGTGCATGTTGCCTGCAAGAAACTCACTTCATTGAAAATGCAGCCTTCAAAATCAGAGGCTACCTGTGTTACCGATCTGACCGAAAAGACAGACGAACAGTTGTGATAATGACACTTGTAAAAATAATAACATCACTGCTTCCAAAACTGACGTTTAAATGGAAGGGGCCGAGTATCAGACACTTAATTTAAGGCAGACAATACAGATAAATATCTGATCAAATACTGGTGTCCAAATGACCGCCCGTAGGCACTGGACACACTGTCATTAAAAAAACAATGATTGAGTGGTGATTTCAACAACAGCCATTTGCAGAGCTGGGGCTATGATCACATGGGCCACAGTGGAGAGACTGGAAGACAAGCAGGATAAGAATAGATTCATCTTGAAGCCGTCTGACCCACATACCTTCTACTCGAGATTATGGCACACTACAAATGCAACGAATCTGGCTTTTCATTCACCAGACCTGGAGTGGAACATTACACGAATTGTTGGGAAACAACTTGGTGGCAGTGACCATTTGCCAGTCTTTCTAAATGTAGAACAAGAGCTTGTAAGTGAAAGCAGTACCTTCTCGAGGTGGAACTACCAGAAATCACACTGGGCAATGTACAAGCATCGTACCAGCGTACTTGTTAGAAATCTGAAATTGGACAAAGACATAAATAAAGTAGTTGAAGGCAAGCACAAGAAACATTACCAAGAGGAGCTTGTAAATACATAAACCGTACTGGAGTAGTGTTCTGGAACAGTTGTATTATGATGTGGAAGTGTTTTGAAAGCAAGCAGAGGCCAAACCCAGCCAAGAGCACCACAATAAATACAAGCATGCAAGAGCCAAATGTCGAAGAGCCAAGCTGTAGGCAAGACCGAAAAACTGGCAAAGAAAACAGAGTGACTGAACTTTGAAAGAGACACACGAAAGTTGTGAAAGCTAGCAAAACAACTTAACTATGAGGGAACAGGGAGAAACTCAAAGATTGCTCTACATAAAGACGGAAACATCATTTTGCGGACGCATTTGCACAAGATAAAACAACACAATTAGTCCAGAAAAACAAAACGAGGTTTGATATAAATGGCAACATACAGGACATAATAAAATAGTGCTTGTGGTTATGGAGGCACCTATCACAATCAGCGAACCAGGGCTAGCAATATTGGTGGGTGGTTGGATGTGTGGGTGGGTGGGGGATGTTTGGTGGATGGGGGAACTTGACTCATAACGTGGTAATATGCATTGTTTATGTCTGTTGTTGTTTGTCCATCAAGAAGGATGATGACCATTCATTTCATCCAGTGGGGTTGAAAGTATGGAGCTGTGAGTTCTAAGATGGCTGATAAGGCCTATTTTGGCTCGAAATGTTCTTTGGCAATGTGGACGATTCTGCTTGACGATTCTGTAGGAGGATTTCCTGCAGTGGTTTTTCTGTCCTGCCTTTTCTTCACAGCTCTTGCAGTCCTGGTTGCCTCACACGTGACTGCACCCTTGCGTAATGCTGCACGCCACGAATTTCGGTCTCTGGCTGCAGCCTCCAAGGTGTCATGATGAATTCCAAAAGCATTCAGTGAGATTTTCAGTATGTCTTTAAAGCGTTTCCTCTGGCCGCCTTGGGAGCGTTTACCACAACGCAACTCGCCGTAAAAAATTCGTTTAGGAAGCCTGTGATCTGGCATGCGAGTCAAGTGACCAGCCCAGCGAATCTGATTCTTCATTAGTATAGTGTGGATACTGGGCATGGACGCTCTTTCTAGGACTTCAGAGTCTGGCATCCTATCTTGCCTTTAAATCTTCGTTTATCTCTATAATATTCATTGACAATGGTTTTTATTTCCATATGTATCATGCACTATCGATGAATGAAAGATGAATGATTGGAAGGGCCGAATGTAAGACGGGCCTGCGTGCCCAATGTGTGACCCTTTTAAAATAAAGTTACATCAAATAAAATCAAAACAAATCAATATCACAACTGAAAATGAGAATGCCACCATTAGCAATGGAATTATCAGGAACCTATGACAAGTGGCCAATACAAAGCTGTTGCAGATTTTCAATAACAGCTAGACCCTAGGGAGTGTTCCACAAGCCTGGAGAGAAGCAATCATGATACTCCTCCTAAAATCAGGGTAAGACAGTTCCAGTGTCTCCAGCTAAGACCAACATGCTTTACCAACTGTCTCTGCAAAATACTGGAGCGAATCATTAATGACAGACTGCAGTGAAACATTAAAGTGAAAACAACATTCTTGTGCCACAGCAGGATGGATTTAGGCTGTGCCATTCTACGGACGATCAGACAACATACATCTCTCAAGAAATTTACAATGCATTCCACGAGATGAAACTGGTTCTTGCAACATGGATAGATCTAAAGAAAGCCTTTGACAAACTACGGAGAGACGGCCTAATGAAGAAACTGAGAAACTACAAAGTCAATAGAAGAATGTACAAATGGGTGAAAGCTTATTTGAAGACCAGAAGAGCCCGAGTACAGATAGACGGACTCAGGAGCAAAAAAAGTACTACTGCGCCACGGTGTTCCCCTTGGCGGAGTCTTGTCCCCACATTTGTTCTAATCTTCATCAATGATATTGTTGCAAAACTGTCACATGAAATTAAAGCGGCATTTTACGATGCTGACCTGTTTCTATGTAGCACAAATGAACATGCTTCTGTGGCCACCGGATCGGTACAAAGAGCTGTAGATGCATTAGTTGCATATGCAAATATATGGAGTGTCAGCATACACTCTGACAAGTGCATCATCACTCTATTTACCATCTCCCTAAAACAAAAGCCAGAGATCATCCAGACAAATGTAATGATAAATGGGTAGCCATTGGGAAAATACTCAGCAAAGTTTATCAAACGAGCATCGACGACACCTGGAATAAGGATCAAATGCGTGGTGTTCAGCATCAAAATATACAATACAAGAGCTTGACAAGGTGCAAAATCAAGCACTTAGAGTCACCACAGGCTTGAAGAGACCAACCCCCATAGTGGAGATTAAAAGAAGCAAATTTATCCACCAGGCCAAACGACTCTGCAGAGAAACGACTGATCTTCCCACAGTTTGTATCCTCCTGGAAAATTAATCTAGAGCAAACTCTAGAGAAACATAGACTATCAATACAAATCCAGACAAAAGTGAGTGGAATATTTGACACAGAAGAACAGAACAGTGTACAGCGCAGAACAGCCACTCTCAGCTTCCTTGATGACGAATACCCACAAGACCGCTGGATCCAAGTCTACACAGAGGGTCAGCACAAAATGCTGTCCGAAATGGAGGAGCGGGAGTGTACATAGAATAACCAAATAATACTAGGGACCAGAGTTCCAACAGGAAAGTACTGCCATAACTATGATGCTGAAATTGAGGCAATCAAGATAGCAACAGAGAAATTACTAAATGCCAACCATGGTGCACAGCCTGTGATGTTGTTGACATTGCAAAATCGGTGCTCGAGGCGCTCCTGTCTGGGAAATTGCCAGTACTAAGAACACTACTTTATGGAATTAGCAGTCAGCATAAGGTCACCATTCAGTGGATACCATCCCACTGTGGAGTACCAGGAAACGGAAGAGCTGATCAATTGGCTAAGGAAGGAGCAAAAGAGGAACAGGCCTTATGTGCCCATTACATACCACCAAAAGAAAAGAATGATCAAATCAGTCAGAAGGCCACCAAAACCTGCTCAAGACGACTACCACGTTATGGACAGACCAGAACAGGTCATGTATACAAATTTCAAGATTGGTGACTCAGCCATGTGCACATGT
This sequence comes from Cepaea hortensis, assembly GCA_963921405.1. Classification (NCBI taxonomy): domain Eukaryota; kingdom Metazoa; phylum Mollusca; class Gastropoda; order Stylommatophora; family Helicidae; genus Cepaea; species Cepaea hortensis. The sequence continues at coordinate 83,878,849 of OY992888.1, forward strand.
GGTTTGGTGTCGCAGACAGCAGAGCACATACTCCAAGACTGCCCAAACTACAACATATTCAGGCGAACATTCTGGCCTAGAGAGAAAACAGTGGAACTCTATGGACGCTGAGTGAACTAAAAAAGACTGTTAGATTCATACAGAAGACAACATTGCAGTTATAGATGTATTTCAAGCGGACGAAAGAAGAAGAAGAAGAAAAGAAACATGGGCACGCCAATCATTGACCATTAATAGCGTTGCAATGGGACAATATAACCGTAGTTTCTTCTTCTTCTTCTTCTTCTTCTTCTTCTTCTTCTTCTTCTTCTTCTTCTTCTTCTTCTTCTTCTGCGTTCATTCGAGAGTTGTTGTTTTTTCGGACGTGATTGCGTTTTGCCTGTTTACAGCAGAGCTGCGTTCTTGCGCCGTTAAGGCGACACATCAGAATTCTGCGGGCATTTGTTGATCGGGTTAACTTTCCCGGGATAATCATAGTTTGATACGGCTCTTGTTCAATCGAGCTTGGAAGATTTACTCCAGTGACACAGTAGTAGCAGGTATCAACACACTCAATCAGATTGTTAAACCTAGTAGACATCCATCCGACTTCAACATGCGTCACTTCTAGCCACCCAACCTACCCCCACATAATCATTTGTCACCGGACTTCAAATGGTTCTTCGGGAAACCTTTCGAGCCTATGTAATGAAGCGACTACACAAACTACTTTAAACAGCAGCAATGTAAATGTTATTGGTTGTTGAAGAAAAACATATATTAGATATAAAGACACCATGATATCTACTCCATCTGTAAAAGAACTATTATCTCTGTACGCATAACAAAATTGTATTGATCAGTTTCAGTGTCACATTGGAAGAAAGAATAAGTAAATCAAGCCACTGAATATATACCAGTATGAGTGGAACCGCGATGTAATCTGTATTCAAGAAACTTTATGTAATTCATAGTCTATACAAGTAGAACTTCGACCATCTCTCAATCATTCTGACTCGACGCTCTATAGAGAAATTTACCACCAATAGACAGTGCAGAGGATGGCTCGCACCAAGAATAGAGCGAAGAGACAAGAGATGTACGCAGTCGGTAAGAAGAAGACAGAGGCGAGGACGACTGGGAGGACTGCTGATCCTGTGGCGACACACAACAGTCCAAATCCTACACCAGCTGGAGCTGTTCCAGTTCAACTACCGACAATAAATACAACAGCTGAAGCCAGCAGCAGTGGAGAATCTCACATCCACTCCAATGAGAAGCAGCCAAGCAAGGGACCGGACAAATCCTGTTAAAGCAAACAAGCATTGAAGAGGTAAAACTGTCTGCGCTTCTCAGTCTGTTGGATGGAGAACAAGCTGTGGAGTTACAGCATCGCCAAGTTATGCAAGGCACCGGAAAGAGTAGTGGTATCCATCAACAAGACTCTAAAAAACCACACCATTACTTCGAAAAATCCCACAAGAGAAAGCCACCATGAAGCTACACCACAGTATCATATTTGAAGCCAACCAACACCGCATTATTAATCGATGGGTAATCGTACTAGTCAAGACCCATCTCACAAACGTACACATCAGGGAGATGATGTCGAGAGAAAACTCGACACTCAAAATCGCAAGTGCTGAGAGAATCAACGAGAAGAACAATCTTCCCTCCACTGTCGTCATCATCACATCGGATGACAGAAGACACCTCAAACTATCCAATGGAGCAAGAGTGAACAAGTCCGGGAGTCGATGGAGATTCCCTTCTTCCGAGAAGGGAGCAAAAAAATCAAAGCTGACGACCTTCAGCTTGCTACAGTTTTCGATGGTGCTAGGGACTGGGACCTGACCGTAGACCTAACGGGCTGTGGCAGATACCCTGAGGTGATCTGAAGGTTTGGCTTACGACCTGATATTGTACTTAACTCCTCGTCAGCCAAGCAGCTAACGCTGATTGAGCTGACTGTCCCGTACGAATCAACAATTTAGGAGCAACACTTTACAACATAGACAAGTACAATGACATGGTCGCAAGTCTTAGGCAGGAGGAGTAAACCGTCAGGCTGTTCGCCGTCGAGGTAGGCGTCTAGAGGTCTGGACTCCCACGCCGTGTTTGATGTGCTGAAGCGAATGGGCATGAAAGGACGATCAAGAGCTCGGACTCAGAAACAACTGTCTGAGGCAGCCGAAAAGGCCTCGTGCTGGCTATGAAACTGCCATAAATTAGAGTGGAATGAGTCTCGAAACTAGTATGGTTAAAAGCGGTGACTGCAGTACCAATAATTTCTCAACCAAGACCACAAACTTTACAACGTCTCGTGTTAGATCTTTAGCCCTTCCTCCGAGCGTGTGTGGTGAGTTTGAATGCAGTCAATCATGCAAATGTCGGCCAAAGTCCAACCTCCATAATATAGCGATAATCGACCGTAGGTCGCATCAAGTCAGCTGCATGGAGACCAAGAGGTGGGTCCCGAAGGAAAGGAAGATCCGGCTACCTAATTGGGTGCGGCGCCGTGAACGGGGCACGGAGAAGGAACGCGTATGGAGGCGACAGAAGCCGTGGCGGGGGATTAAACTGACATCCGATGACCACACGTGCTCAGGGGCAATCACAGGCTGCACGGGCTCTCCCCACCGAGGGAGGGAGGGCTTGGGAGTGGATAAGGTAACAGCAAAGGGACAAGCATAATAACATCAGTGATAACTAACGTGACCGAACGTCTCCGAGGCAGGGGTAAGACGCCAGGTGTCATGACCCGTACGGCACCACCCCCAGAGAGTATCAAGAAATTAAAGGTCCGAAATACTCGGGGAAGGGAACCTTCTGATGATCAGAAACCCCCTGCCGTGTTTGCTCTGAGTCAGAGTTTTCACGACATGCATAGATGCTGCAGTGTTTCACGTACCAGAAGGTTTGGCACACTCGTGTCAATTGCAAAAGTGCTGTGGAGGTATGCAGATACTGCTCTGGAGCACACACATACAGCCAGCACCCAAACATCAAGATCGATACGGACTTCAGGAGACCGAACGCCGACAGAACGTGCAGCAATTGCCTCGGCAACCAAAGCGCTAGATACCTCGGCTGCCCCTGTCACCAAGTCAGAAAGGAAGCAATGAAGATTGCCGTCACATCAATCTTACCGTATACAAAGGGTCTAATCCCTACCAGCACCACCAGTCTTATGATATCAAATAATGCACAGTTGGAGGTCAACTGCAGGTCCTAAGATCCCAGGTAACTAGCATTGATGGGAAAAGCGACCAGATACAATAAACAAAGACAATAGCCGCCCAGCGCATCTTGGATGAATTTAAACTCGTTTAGCAGAAGATTGAGCAGAATGTGGCTCGAATGGCTGCAATCAAGACCGAGACGGAGGAGACTGACAAAGTTTCAAGAAGAAAGAGAACCGCTAGAACCGTTCAAGCATGACAAACAGACGATATCAACAGCAAGTCCCAGACAAATGAGGAAGTAACAGATAAGGAAAAATGAAAGTGAAAACGAAAGCGATCAAGAATGCAGGGTTACAAGAAGGAGAGACTAGACACCACCAAGATCGACAGTCCCAATCGTTAACGACACAAGAATTGAAAGTTTAAGGGAACACGACGATAAGAAGACAGACCCAGACAAAGAAGAAACAAATTGAGTCTCAAGAGGGATAACGAATGGCGGACCACTTCCTGAAAGAAAAATACCATGAGACGGGGCGCGAACCCAACACCAAGCCTTATAAGTGTGCGACTCTGACCAGACATGTGAAACGACAAGGAATACATTTACACACACACAGCCCAGGCGGCAACCAGTCTGAATCCAGAAAGGGAATGACGCAACTCTTATATCCTACAGTGAATGGCAGTATAAGGGCCCCAAATATAATCAATCGAAAGTTGGACGATTGAACGGGGTCGGAACATCTGTTTCTTCAACACGCCAGCGAGCAAGGGAGCGATCTCTCAACATCAGCTAAATTAGGTCATAAAGAGGAATAATCAAGGTGTATTGCATTATGTATTCGACAAGCAATACACAATTACTTAAACACACCATAGGTTGCAGACAGAAAGACTTCATTGTGACTTGGCGATAACCTTACAGATAGCAAATACTCCCGTTTAAAACGAATCAGTGACTATGCGTGTTATATATTTTAGCAACATGATTTTTTTCCATTCGCTTTAAATGAGGTACAACTCTACAATGTGCTCCATGATGTAGCGAAATATGCATGAAATAAATGTTATTGTGAATTCTAGGTTTACATTCACAATGGGAATACATCATTGTGATGATGTAAACAAGCAAGCGAACCCATTGAAACTCTCTCTCTCTCTCTCTCTCTCTCTCTCTCTCTCTCTCTATATATATATATATATATATATATATATATATATATATATATATATATATATATAACGAATAATTTATATATATATATATATATATATATATATATAACGAATAATTTATATATATATTGTTGTTGTTGTTGTTGTTGTTGTTGTTGTTGTTGTTGTTGTTTAGAAAGTGGTCTTTGTTATTTAGCCTCTCTAAAATTATTTCGATTTATCACGTATTTGTCTGTGGCATTTTCATTTTTCTTTACAACCATATATATATATATATATATATATATATATATATATATATATATATATATATATATATATATATATATATATATATAAATATAAATTATTCGTTATATATATATATATAACGAATAATTTATATATATATATATATATATATATATATATATATATAACGAATAATTTATATTTATATATTATATATATATATATATATATATATATATATATATATATATATATATATATATATATATATATATATATATATGGTTGTAAAGAAAAATGAAAATGCCACAGACAAATACGTGATAAATCGAAATAATTTTAGAGAGGCTAAATAACAAAGACCACTTTCTAAACAACAACAACAACAACAACAACAACAACAACAACAACAATGAGGCAGTCAACTTGTGATGACATTATGAATAGTCAATAGCTTGAACATAATGTAGCGATAGGGCAGTTTTTGGTTTTTTTTTCTCAAAAGTCGAGAGGATCGACTTCATTGCACCGGTTTTATCCCATATGACTCGGTCTCTTTCAGCAGGACAGCCTGCTGAAAGCGGCGCACAAAACATTCACTCCGTAGCTGCAGCGACGACCCGCAGGACTCTCCGAGAATAAAATGCACTCGTGACCAGAAAAACATAGCCCGAAATCTAACCCACAACCTCCCGAGTGCGAGGCAAACGGCATGACCACTTCTCCACGGAGACTTCATACAGGTAAGCAAAACGAGATGATTCATAACATCACTTTATAATGGTATGGATACTCTCTGTAAGTGAAATATAGTGTTTTAATGGAGCAATTTGAAGAGACATGATCAAGAAATGATGATGATGATGATGATGATGATGATGATGATGATGATGATGATGATGATGATGATGATGATGATGATGATGATGATGATGTATGTTATAGTATAACAACACACACTGACTTACGTCGGCCTGCGTAATCGAATTGTACACGGCCCTTTGTCATTTGATCATCAGAACACCGATACAGGCGGCAGTCATATGTAAAGACCTCATCGTCCACAGGGTGGCATGAGTCCATACCTCGGCATTCTGGGTGTCAGACATACAGATGAATCAACTCAGTATGTATGTTAGTCAACATCATCATGTGTCAAATATATTATTGTATGGTGTCAATGAATATAATTGGGTGGGTACCTCTGTTGCAGTAGATGGACGATGTATTAATGCAATTTAATATAGAATAGCCAGGAGAGAAAGTACATAAAGAATAGTTTAAGAAAGAATTTCAATACAGAATTGCTAAACAAAGAAGTTAAATGTATAATAGCTATATAAAGAAGATCAATACAGAAAAGCTAACAAAACAAGTTAAGTGAACAAAAGCTAAAGAAAGAAGATAAATTTAGAATAGCAAAATATATAAAGTAAACGTAACATAGCTAAAGAATAAAATTAAATATAGTATAACCCACAAACATTTTACAAAAATACAAATAGCCCAAGAAAAAAGTTAAATGCAGAATATCTAAAGAAAATAGTGAAATGCAAAATAGCAAAAGAAAGAAGTTAAATGTAGAAAAGGTAAAGAAAGAAGTTAAATTTAGAATAGCTAAATATATAAGTTAAACTAGCTGACCCGGCCCGGCTTCGCCCAGACCCTGGTGGGGAGCATCTCATTTAATTCATATAAGTAGTCATATAAGTTCCCGTTCCCGACTATCTATCTGTCTGTCTGTCTGACCCGGCCCGGCATCGCCCAACTCCTGGTGGGGAGCATCTCATTTAATTCATATAAGTAGTCATATAAGTTCCCGTTCCCGACTGTCTGTCTGTCTGTCTGTCTGTCTGTCTGTCTATCTATCTATCTGTCTGTCTGTCTGTCTGACCCGGCCCAGCCCATGGTGGAGAGCATCTCATTTAAATCATATAAGTAGTCATATAAGATCCCGTTCCCGACTATCTGTCTGTCTGTCTGTCTTGGGTAAATGGAGGAGGGAGGAGGAAGAGGGAGGTGGAGGAGGGAAGAGGAGGGAGGAAGAGACAGGAGACAGGAGGAATAGGGAGGAATAGGAGGGAGGAGGAGGGGGAGGAGGAGGGAGGAAGAAGGAGGAGGGAGGAGGAGGGATGAGGGGGAGGAGGGAGGGGTAGGAGGGGGAGGAGGAGAAGGGAGGAGAAGGGTGGAGGAGGGCGAAGGAGGTAGGAGGAGGGAGGAGGAGGAAGAGGGAGGATGAGGGAGGAGGAAGAGAGTGGAGGAGGGAGGAGAAGGGAGGAAGAGATAGGCGGAGGGAGGAGGAGTAGGGAGGAATAAGAGGGAGGAGGAGGGAGGAGGAGGGATTAAGAGAAGGAGGGGGGAAAGGGGAGAGGGAGGAGGAGGAAGAGGGATGAGGAGGGAGGAGGAGGGAGGAGGAGGGAGGAGGAGGAGGAGGGAGGAGGAGGGAGGAGGGTGAAGGAGGAGAAGGAGGAGGGAGGAGGGTGAAGGAGGAGGAGGAGGAAGAGGGAGGAGGGGGAGGAGGAAGGAGGAGGAGGGAGGAGGGAGGAGGAGAACGCAGGTGGCGGAGGAGGAGGAGGGAGGAGGGAGAGGGAGGAGGAGGGAGGAGGAGAGAGGAGGAGGAGGAGGGAGGAGGTGGAGGGAGAAGGAGGAGGGAGGAAGAGATAGAAGGAGGAGGGGGAGGAGGAGGAGGAGAAATGATGAGGAGGGAGGAGGAGGAAGAGAGATGTGGAGGAAGGAGGAGGAGGGAGGAGGAGGGAGGAGGAGGGAGGAGGTAGAGGGAGGAAAAGGGAGGAGGAGAGAGGAGGAGGAGAAAGGAGGAGAAGGGAGTAGGAGGGATGAGGAGAAGGGAGGAGGAGAGGGAGGAGGAGGGAGAAGGGAGGGGGAGAAGGAGGAGGGAGGAGGGGGAGGAGGTAGAGGGAGGAGGAAGAGGAGGAGGGAGGAGGGGGGAGGCGGAGGGAGTAGGAGGGAGGCGGAGGGAGTAGGAGGGAGGAGGATGGAGGAGGAGGGGATAGGAAGAGGGAGAAGGAAGAGGGAGAAGGAGGGAGGAGGGGGAGGAGGTAGAGGGAGGAGGAAGAGGAGGAGGGTGGAGGGAGGAGGTAGAGGGAGGAGGTAGAGGGAGGAGGAGGGGAGGAGGTAGAGGCAGGAGGAGAAGAGAGGAGGAGGGAGTTCGCCATTCCGAATTCATACTCGTCTAGGTTCTGTGATTTCGGTCCTTCCGTTGATTGTTCTTCCCTTCTACACGACTGTAGATAACTTCCTTACACATAAAAAGATGAATTGTTATTGATATTGCCGTGGCATGGAGGCATATATATCAGCAGCAGAGTTGAACGCCTACGCCAGCCGGCACGGCACTTGATGATGATGATGATTGCCGTGTTGACGATTCTGTGTAGTCACGTCATTTTTTTCCCTTTCCCTAGCGTTTTGGTTCGGGGATTCTTTCATCATCTTCATCATCACATATTTACGTACGTATTTTGGGAATGGGAGGAGGGAGGAGGAGGAAGAAGAACAAAAAAATACGACAGTTGAAAGCGCTGGAATGAAAGGAAGGCGTGTAGAAAATTTCATCTCAATCGGATGGGCCGTTCGCGAGCGCATAAAGGACATACATACATACATACATACATACATACATACATACATACATACATACATACATACATACATACATAAAGACGGAGATTGTTTTTTATATATAAGACTAGCTGACCCGGCACGGCTTCGCCCAGTCCCTGGCGGTGATCAATCTATCTGTCTGCCTGTCTGACTGAGAGAGAGAGAGAGAGAGAGAGAGAGAGAGAGAGAGACAGAGAGACAGAGAAAGAGAGAGAGAGAGAGAGAGAGAGAGAGAGAGAGAGAGAGAGAGAGAGAGAGAGTTGAATTGCATCACTAAATTTGAAGTTACAAAATGTATATGTACAATTTTTCTCCATTTTCTCTACAATTTTGCGACTATGCTCACGACAATCGTCACTGTATGTGTGTGTAAAGTGTGGGAGTGTGTGTGGGTGGGCTCAGGATGTATGGGTTGGAGGGGTGGGATTGTGTGGGTGGGTAAGGGATTTGTGTGTGGGTACGTGCGGAATGTATGGGTTGGCGGGGAGATTGTGTGTGTGGGTGAGGATGCGTGTTTGGCTAGGTGGTTGTGGGTGAGTGGGTGGAGGAGGATATGTTGATGGATGATTGATAGTGGGTTATAGGATGGGTGGGGGATATATGTGGGTGTGGGGATATGTGGTGGGTGGGAGATTAGGGATGTGTGTGTGGGTGAGGGATGTGTATGGGTGTGGGATGTTTGGGTGGATGGGTGGGGAGTGTGTGTGTGGGTGAGAGATGTGTGGGTGACTGTGTGTGGCGGATGTGTGTGGGTTGCGGGAGGGGTGCGTGATAGGTGTGGGTGATGGATTTGGGGATGTGTGTGTGTGCGTAGGGGATATGTATGGCTGTGTGGGAGTGTGTGTGGCTGGATGGAGGATGTATGTGTGGGTAGTGAGTGTGATTGTAGTTGGGGGATTGTGGATGGGTAGGAGATGTGTGGGGAGATGTGTGTGGGTGGGTGAGGGATGTGTCTTTGGGATGTGTGTAGGTGTGGTGTTGCGTGGGAGGGAAGCTGGGTGTGGATAAAGGATGTATGTGTGGGTGGGTGGGGTGTGATTGGGTGTGCGGGTGGGTGAAGGATGTGTGTGAGGGTGGGGGATGTGTGTTTAGATGGGTGGTTGGATTGTGTGAGTGTGGGTGGGTAGATAGGAGATGTATGTTTTGATGAGTGAGTGAGGGATGTGTGGGTGTTAGTGGTTGAGGGATAAGTACGTGTGTCTAGGGATGTGTGAGGGGATGAGTGTATGGGTTGGGGATGTATGTGTGGGTTGTGTGTGCGTGGATGGGAGGTGTGTGTTTGTGAATGGGGGATGTGTTGGTGGGTGGGGATGTGTGTATGGGCGGGGAGATTGTGCGTGGGTTGGGATGTTTGTGTATATGGGTAGGGGTGTGTGGTTAAGGGATGTGTGGCTGGGGGATGGGTGGGTGGAGGATGTGTGGTTGGGTAGAGGATGTGTGGGTGGATGATTGTATATGAGTAAGGGTGTGTGGTTAAGGGATGTTTGGTTGGGGGAGGGGTGGGTAGAGGATGTTTGGGTGGGTAGAGGATATGTGGGTGGGTGAGTGTGTGCAGGTTAGGAGATGGTGGGGGATGTTTGTAGGGGTGAGCTCGGGATCTGTTAGTGGGCTGGGGGAGATGGGAGATTATGTGGCTGGGTGCGGAATTTGTGCATGGGTAGGTGTAGAATATGTGAGTTGACGGGGAGATGTGTGTGTGTGGGGAATGTGTGGCTGAGGAATGTGTGTTTGGCTGGGTGATTGGAGGTGTGTGGGTGGAGGAGGATATGTGGGTGAGTGATTGTTGGTGGGTAATGGGACGGGTAGAGGATATGTGTGTAGGTGGGTGGATGTGTGTGGGTGGGGGATGTGTCGGTTAGGGAATGTATGTGTTCTTGGGGTGTGGGTGGATGGGGTGTGTGTGTGGGTAGGAGGTGTGTGTGTGGGTGTGGAGATGTGTAGGTGTAGGGATGTGGTGGATGGGTAGGGGCATGTATGTGTGTGTGGGTATGTGTGTAGTTGGGTGGTGGAGTTGGAGTGAATGGGAGATGTGTGGGTGGGTGGTTGATGTGTCTCATAACATAGTAATATGCATTGTTTATGTTTACAAAATTCATGTGACAATGTTTTGTTTCCTATGCACTGTTGATGGAAGAAAGATGAGTGATATAAGGGCCGAATGTAAGACGGGCCTGCGTGCCCAATTTGTTACCCTTTGAAAATAAAGTCTGTTCGTTCTATCTATCTATCTATCTATCTATCTATCTATCTATCTATCTATCTATCTATCTATCTATCTATCTATCTATCTATCTATCTATCTATCTATCTATCGATATATCTATCTATCTATCTATCTATCTATCTGTCTATCTATCTATCTATATATATATATATCTACCTGCTTGCCTGCCTGCCTACCTACCTACCTACCTCTATCTATCTATCTATCTATCTATCTATCTATCTATCTATCTATCTATCTATCTATCTATCTATATCTCTGTCTGTCTGTCTGTCTGTCTGTCTGTCTGTCTGTCTGTTTGTCTGTCTGTCTGTCTGTGTTCGGCCCGTTCCCGTTAAAAATATAGATAGAATAGAAGAATAGATAGATTGATAGTAGAAAATATGATTGGAAGAGATCTCTCTAAAGTAAACTTACCAAGATATCACGAACAGCCAATAAATGGTGTGCGGTTGGTTGACTGCAGAGTACTGCAAACGATATGCAACTAACTTTCTCTAACAAAAAATTACTTTTTTTTTTTTAACGAACGAAAACCTTTATTTTCAAAGGGTTAAGAAATGGGCACGCAGGCCCGTCCAACATTCTGCCCTTCTTCTCTATTTCCTCTCATACATTCTTTCATTCAACATCTCTTATGAAGCAATTCCTTGACAACGAAAGAACAACATGCATGAAAAAAACGCATGAACAGAAACTCGTTGAGGCAATGTTTAACATGGGCATCATGAATACCCAGCGAGGATGTAATGCGCCATACATATGAGAATGTTTTTAAAAAAAATGTATGAGCTGTTGAAGAAAAATAAAAAGATGAGTTAGAAAATTTTCACTATTTAAATAGATGCATTATTTTTATGAAAACTTTGAAAATGCCTTAAAGATTTTATCATTGTGTATTATAACGGATATGCCTGTAAATAACTGTGGAGAAACAGTTTATATAGCTTTGATAACAATGCAACAATCTACATATAAAATATATAGCAATGCTATTAAAAGTTATGCCCCTTGATATAACTTTCCTTAAGTTAAGTACCCTCGCTATATATACATTATAATGTAAATTAAAATATTAAATAGTATTAAGTAAGTAAATGTTTGTACACTAACAAACTATGACAGTTGGCGTCACGGGAATGAGAAGAAAACATGTAGAAAATGTCATCTCAATCGGATGGACCGTTCGCGAACGCATCAATAACATCCCGACATACATTGCCTTTTATAGACATAGATGTAGAATTGTTAAAGAAATAAGTTAAATATGGAATAGCTAAAGAAAAAAAAACATAAATGTAAAATATCTAAAGAAAATAGTGAAATGTAAAATAGCAAAGGAAAGAAGGTAAATGTAGAATTGATAACGAAAGAAGGTAAATGTAGAATACAAAAGACAAAAGTTTAATACAGATTAGCTAAAGAAAGAAGTTACATGTTGTCAGAGTGTTGAGAGAATAGAGACAGGACATATAGAGGACATGGAACAGAATAGAGTCAAGGACTACAGAGATAACGATAGACAGGATATGGGTCAGGACACAGAGAGGTCATAAGACAGGACATCTGCAGGACAGTAGATAGATTAGAGACAGGACATCGGTGGGGTTAGGTCACCGACAGGACAAGACCTATTGATATGAGGGGACTTAAGTTCACGGAACACTGTCCTGAACTGACCAGACGGCATTACACTGAACGACCCAACACAACACGAGCGAACTAACGCACTACGTGACTGGTGAGACAGCCCGAGTTGTCACGAGGGACACGTGGTCCAGTATCACGAGACGAACTGACCAGTTTGAAAGCGTCAGACGGGACACAGACAGGTTTAGAGGAAGGATCGTTGTGTGTTCTGGAGCGAGTGTATAGCTTTTGCGGGAGTGCTAATTGAAGATAGCGAGTAATTGTGTGCAGGGCTCGTGTAATTGGCTAAGTGCTATAAGTGTTTATAAGACGGCAATTTGTACATAATGATTTCACTGCCTTGTGTGTACATTGTGACAATGATCAGGTTCTCCTGAATTAAAACGTGTATGCCATACGCATGACTGATGTTTTCTTGAGTGCGTATGAAGGATTTGAATACCTGCGTGCATGTAAGGCGTTGACATGTATAAAATCGAGTGGTGTCAGAAGCGTGCAATCTTAAGATTAAATGAACCTACAACTTGAAAGAAAGTAGAATTGAACAGATGAAAGTAGAATTTGAGTGAGTCAAGGATGTCACATGTATGAGATCGTATGATTGAAAATGCACAGCCGAAAATGAACTAGAGGATAGAAAGTAAATCGAGTGCTGGAGGAAATTAAAGAGTATTAAATTTGATAAATTAAATGTATTGAATTTGAACATGTATAATATTTGCATGTAAAGGTTTCAGCTGAAGTTCCAAGGCTGTTGAAGACAACTATTACAGAACAAAACACAACATAACGACAAAAGACGAACGACTGACAAAACTCACTAATTTATATCGCATCATATCTTTCCTCTGAAATTAGTGACTTGACAGACAAAATTTGTGAGTAAAAACAAAAGTTTCGTATGATACTAATTTTTGCATTTCTAAATAACAGAAATGATGACCATAATATGTCAATTGCCTGAACGCTGTAACAGAATCGAACAGGAAAGTCATCCACGAGTGGCACTGGGAAAACCAGAAATTTTCCAAGTTCAGATAAGTTCCCCATTTTGACATTGCTGATAAAGCAGCACTCTATTTTTTGATTGCTGTATATTCTTCTTCTTCTTCAGCGTTCCGAGCCATTGAGGTTCTTTGCTGCAAATACAATCCGTCTCCATTCGTCTCTCTGGTGGACCTTCTCTTGCCAGTCGTTGATTCCAAGTGCTTGTAGGTCTGTACATGTATTATCTCTCCACCGCCTTCTTGGTCTACCTCGGGGTCTACGGTCATTTATTTCCTGAGTGTAAGCGAGTTTTGTTTCCCTATTATCTTCCATTCTTTCTATATGCCCCAGCCATTGTAGTCTATTAGCCTTCATGATACCAGTGATTAGCGGGGACTTAAACAGATCATAAATGTCTTTGTTACTTCTTCTTTTCCACTCTCCACTTTGTGTATCCCTAATGGGTCCAAAGATGCGTCTTAAAATTTTGTTCTCAAAGGTTTGTAACAAGGCTTCGTCTCCTTTCGTTGTACTCCAGGTTTCAGAGCCATACAGCACAACTGGTCTGATCAGTGTTTTGTATATTGTGATTTTGGTGTTACGAGATAGCGCCTTTGATTTTAGTAGATGTTGTAGTGCATAGTATATCTTATTTCCAGAGTTGATTCTAGTTTGTATTTCTTCCCTTATGATGTTGGAGCAGTTGAAGATCGTACCCAGCTATTTGTATGTTTCCGTTCTTTTAATGGTCATATTATCTATTTGTATGTGGCCAGAGTTTCTAGCCATTCCGTCTCTTGAAATTACCATATATATATGTATATTGACATCTGAAATTATTTGAAATTGATCTGTAATTTTGTATCATTATTGTACATTTCTTGTGTATAAGATCACCTGCAATAATGTCTACTTTAAGGGAGTGCATTGAGGCAGGAAAAGATTTAGGTTATACTGGTGATAGATTAGAAGAATGGACAGGAAAGAAATATAAAGAACATACTGATATAATAGCTGCTGCAGTGATAAAGAAGAAAGAGCACAAGAACGCTTACATAAGAAAGATTTAGCAGAAATTGAAGCTAAAAAACTTGCTGAAGCTACTAAACTTAAAGAACTAGAATTACCTGAAGCTACCAAACTTAAAGAAATTGAGTCACAAACTCAGTTAAAGATGAAACAACTAGAGGTTGAGTCACAGGTGCACATTGCAACTACCAAATTAAAAAGCAAGGAAGACGAAAACAAGTTTAATAAGTATAAAGGCATAGTTAAACCATTCTGCCAAAGCGATTCCATTTCAGCCTGGTCTGAGAACTTCGAGTTCCAAATGAAGTACCAGGAAGTCCCAAAAGAGCATTGGGCCATGATCTATATGAGAAATTCATCAGCAGAGCCTTTAAAAGTCATTGAATCAATCCCACAAGAACTCAGGAGAGATTATGACTATATACATTAACGAATATTGCAACATTTTTTATTAGATGCACCAGGTTATCAGGTACATTTCTCAAACCTAAAAGCTAAAGCAAATTAAACTTTCATTGAATACATTTCGCAGGTGCAAGATATTTATAATAAGTGGCTGAACGCTGCAAAGGTGAATAAAAGCTATGAGAAGCTAAGGGATCTTATGATAATGGACAAAACCATTTCATCAATTCCAACACCATTTGCAAAATTTCTACAACAGTCTAATATTGAATTTTTAGAACAATTTGGGAGAAAAGGAACCGCTTATTTTTGCCCCAACAGAGATATTTTCACATTAACCAACAATGAAAATAATATTGTAGCTGCAGTTAACACCAAACCACAAAAACCATTTAGATACAAAGAGAAACAGAAATCTTATACACCACAATGTCCATACTGCAAACTTTATCATTTTCAATTTCAAATGTGTGGCTCAAACCCTGGTTACCCAGCGCACCTAGATATGACGGTGAAGAAACAACAAAGCAAGAGAGAAAACTAACGGCGTGCGGTAAACTGTTTTTTTTTTGTGTGTGTGTGTGTGCAAAAGTTGGGGCCACTCTAATGCCAAGTGTCCAGGTCGCCAGAGTTTGAAGAGTGTGAATGCAGTACTCCTGGATTCATCTTTGGATGAAAGCGAGAGTGAATGCGAAGGAATGGAAAGAATGGAAGATAATGCTCTTGCAGCATTGATATTCTATACTATGATAAATGTCAAACATGTCATAAGTTTCATGAGGACGGTATATTAAATTACGGACATGCAGTACCGATTTCTAAGGAAAACACCAATGCAGTAACTTCCTCCAGAGGAAAATTACATTTCTACAAGGGTAAGGTTAACAACAAACCTTGTAATGTTTTGATCGATTCTGGTAGTACTTTGATTGGTTTAAGGAAAGAGTGTGCTAATTCAGAAGATTACACAGGAGAATTTGTAAATTGCCGAACATTTTCGGGCAAGGTGGAAAAGTATCCACTAGCTACAGCTCACATTTGTACACCCTTCTTTACAGGTACATTTACTTGTGCAATTCTGGATAATCCGTGCACAGATCTAATTATATGGTGCTTGCCGGACGTAAATACTGCTCGCACAAAGATATTAATGCCTCCGAGGAAAGGCATTTGAAAAGACAGCCAGTAATCAAAGTAACTACCACTGATAACGAATTAAGAAACCAAGAACAGCAACAGAAATCGACAAATCCAAGGGACACGACTGTTCAAAAGACGACAAAACAGCCTGAAAAATTGCATCACACAGATTCTCCGCAGGGAAATTATTGTGACGTTGTACACAAAAAGATTAAACACAATACTACTAAACCCACAGAAAGTTGCACTGTCAGCAAAGCAACAGCACATAAAAACAGCGACATAGACAGACAACATACACACAGGACAACCCAGAAACATTACTTAAAATGAATCGCAGATGCTTTACAGTCTTGTGCTACCAGACAACGCAGTCTGAAAAACACGGACAGCAACACATTAGACAATGACGTGTGTTTCAAGGGAAACAACGAAAACGACAGAAATCAGTACGTAAACTTACCAGTATGGCACACAATCATCTCAATCGTAGGTGTACTACTAATGGTGCTAAGAGTGGTATTGACAACACTTTGCGCTTACCAACTGCAACCAACACCGACCATATGTATATTGATTAACCTACCAATGGTGCTTATAACATCAGTATTAGGATATTTTGTTCCACCATGTTTTTATGATATTGTATGTAAATCAAAAGTTACCATCTCAGTCCATTGGAAGGTATTATCTATAAATTTAATTCTCAAGCACATTATGAAACAAGTCTTTGACAGGATAAAATCATTTGGGCTCACTGTGAAGCCAACAAAATTCGAGTTGGCATTCAATGAAATTGAATTCCTAGGCCATAAGATATCCAAAGGCCACTTAAGTACTGATGACAAAATCGTGACCAAAATATCGAATCTCACTATGCCTACCACCAAAAAACAAATTAGAAGCCTTTTAGGCCTGGTAAATTATTACAAGTTCATACCGAACTAAGCCCAAATTACCAGTGTTTTTTCATATCTTTTCAGATCTAATTCAGAAATTGATGTGCAGAGTGCTGTTTTAAAAAACGCAATGTTGCACGTGAAATATTGTTTTTCAAACATCCCTATCCTTCGTCTCCCCAATAGACACTTGTGTTGTACTCTCAGAACAGACGCCAGTGCCACGACAATTTCCGGGGTGTTGCTCCAGGCCTACGATAATATTTACCACCCAATAGTGTCAGCAGGAAACTGACCCCAGCAGAATCACGGTATGGTGTGTCTCAATTAGACGCTCTCGCAATTGTGTACTGTGTCAGTAAATTAGCTAAATACCTCTCCGGGACACACTTAATTATTGAAACTGACAATTCCCCATTAATGGTGATCGAGAAAGGACAACCGAAAAACAACAGGATCTACCTATGGGCCCTCATTCTACAGAATTCATTATTCTTTCACCATTAAACACATCAAGGGTTCTAAAAACATTTTGGCCGACTTGCTAACGAGACCGTCAGATCTTGCAATCGAGCAGCTCAACGACAAGACCACAGCGCCAGTTATTTAGAACTACTACGGATTAGTGTAAATAGTTAGATTATATTGTATTAAATATTTAGTTAGATAACATTGAATGGTCGAGATTATTTTATGACAGTTGCACAGTGATATACATTTTCCCATAAGTTAAAAATTTGAAGATTAAATAACATCAAACTAGTATGCTATACTTAGATTTTTGAGAAGACAACTTTGATAAAGATTAGTTATATTAATTTCTAACATAGTAATTACATAAATTCTAGCTCATGGTCATTTATAAATTCCTTAAATAATTAACTAAGAACTAAAAGTTAGACATAAGGGAGCTAATACAGCCAGCAATATAAGTATTGATTTTGTTGAATTAAATTTCTTTAATCTAAACATCACTTAAACTAAATTTACAAAACCTTAAGTTAAGAAATTGAAGATTTTTCCCCTTACTATTGCGTAGCGCAGTCATACAACCTTGTATATAATGTATCTCAGTTACAAAACTTAATAAGATTAGGATTGTAATATTGTAGTGATAAAACTAAATCAGCTCGTGTTGTCAACTTCAAAACGTGCCTTTTTTATTTAAATACTAGATGACCAGGCCCGGCTTCGCCCAGACTCTGGTGGGGATCTATCTGCCTGCCTGCCTGCCTGCCTGTCTGTCTGTCTGTCTGTCTGTCTGAAAAGCATTATAAAGAGCACTTGAAAGGTCTTTACATCTTCCCCCAACAATTAACTTGGGTAAATGGAGCGGCGGCAGCACCAACTACTGAAGAAGAAAAAGGAAAAGTAGGAGGAGGGAGGAGGAAGAGGGAGGTGGAAGAGAGAAGAGGAGGGAGGAGGAGGGTAGAAGAGATAAGCGGAGAGAGGAGGAGAGAAGAGGAGGGAAGAGGAGGGAGGAGGAGGAAGAGGGAGAAGGAAGAGGGAGGAGGAGGGAGGAGGAGGAGAACGCAGGAGGAGGAGGGAGAGGAGGAGGAAGAGGAGGGAAGAGGAGAGGGAGGAGGAGGGAGAGGGAGGAGTAGGGAGAGGGAGGAGGAGGGGGAGGGAGGGGAAGGGAGAGGGAGGAGGAGGGAGAGGGTGTAGGGAGAGGGAGGAGGAGGAGGGAGGAGGAGGAAGGAGGAGGAGGAAGAGGGAGGAGGATGGAGGAGGAAAGAGGATGAGGGAGGAGGAAGAGAGAGGAGGAGGAGGGAGAAGGAGGGAGGTAAGAGGAGGAGAGAGAAGGAGAAAGAGGGAAGAGAAGAAAGAGGGAGGAGGAGGGAGGAGGAGCGAGGAGGAGGGGAGGAGGAGGAGGAAGAGGGAGGAAGAGGAGGGAGAAGGAGGAGGAGAACGCAGGAGGAGAACGCAGGAGGAGGAGGGGGAGGAGGAGGAGGGGGATTTGGAGGAGGAAGGAGGATGAGGAGAGAGGAGGGAGGAGGAAGAGGGAGAAGGAGGAGGGAGAAGGAGGAGGGAGGAGAAGGAGGGGGAGGAGGAGGGGGAATTGGAGGAGGAGGGAGGATGAGGAGGGAGGAGGAAGAAGAGGGAGGAGGAGGAAGAGGGAGGAGAAGGAAGTATGTGGAGGGAGGAGGAGGAGGGAGGAGATAGAGGGAGGAGAGAGGAGGAGGGGGAGGGAGGAGGAGAAGGGAGGAGGAGGGATGAGGAGGAGGGATGAGGAGGAGGGAGGAGGAGAGGGAGGAGGGGAGGGAGGCGGAGGGAGGAGGAGGAGAAGGGAGGAGGAGGAACGAACGAACGAACGAACGAACAAACTTTATTTTCAAAGGGTTAAGAATTGGGCACTCAGGCCCGTCTAACATTCTGCCCCTCTATCACTCTCTTTCATACATTATTTCATTCACACATCATTCAAGGCTAACAAAGAACAGCAACAATATAAAAGATATGCATTATAAAGGCATGGGCAAAATGCGAACATCAAAACTACACGACACAGTAATATTAGATAATGGTCTGACACTTGTTATTAGCCATGTGGAATATATTGGCCTACAAAAAGGGGACTGGCTGTTATACTAGGGTTTTGTTATTAATATTATTAAGGGGGAAGGTAATCCGTATTGAGATAGTGTTCGAATAATTTGCGATTATATGAATAGGGATTGGTGATGTCTTTGATTTCTGTGGAAGATTGTTCCACAGCTGAGCTGCAGAGTACGTTAAGCTTGTTTTGTATAAGTCAATCCTAGGCTTCGGAATGTGTAGTATATTTAAACATTTACAGTGTCTAGCATTATATTTAAACAATGGCCAAAAGTAATTTGGGGCATTCCAATGCAGGATTTTGTGAATTAGTTTAGCTTTATTGAAAAGCAGGCGTTTGCGGAATGGTAGTGACTGAAGGCGTTTATACAGGCTAGGATTGTCAGATAAATGTTTGCTATAAATTAGACTCATGGCCCATGCTTGGAGTGAGTAAAGTCGCTTGGTGTTTGAATTAGAACAACCGTCCCAGATTGTGGAGCAGTAGTCAAAGTGTGTCTGTATATCAGAAGTATAGAATAGTTTCC
The DNA here is from genome assembly GCA_963921405.1 of Cepaea hortensis. Classification (NCBI taxonomy): domain Eukaryota; kingdom Metazoa; phylum Mollusca; class Gastropoda; order Stylommatophora; family Helicidae; genus Cepaea; species Cepaea hortensis. Next base: position 83,898,461 of record OY992888.1, read on the forward strand.
TTGTGTCCTCATCAAGGAAGTTTTTAATTTTGGCGAGTTGGTAGACTTTTTTCGCTGTTTGTTTAATGAGCGCTTGAACGTGGGAATTAAAGGTCAGGTTTCTATCAATGATTAGGCCTAATGTTTTGTGCTCAATTACACTTTCTACTGGCATGTTATCGACGTGAAGTTGAAGTGATGTGTGTGAGCTTAGAGTTTGAAGTCTTTGTCTGGTTGTTAATAACATTGCTTTTGTTTTAGTGATGTTAATTTGCATACGGTTTGAATAGTTCCACCTAACTACATTATTTAATTCTTGTTGTAAAGACGACTCCAGTAAAATACAGTTTTCAGCGTTTGTGTACACTGTACAGTCATCTGCAAATAGATCGCAGGACGATGAAAGATGCAAAGGTAGATCGTTAATATATATGGCAAATAATAGAGGGCCAAGAATAGAGCCTTGCGGTACTCCAATATTGAAGGTAGTGGTTTGAGACAGAGATTTATTATGTTATACTACTTGCTTTCTGTTTGATAGAAAAGATGATATTAGAGTGACTACATTAGGGCCAATTTTCATTGTCTCAAGTTTTTTCATCATTTTTAATTAAAATAACATGGTCTATCATATCAAATGCTTTCTTGAAATCAATAAACACAGTTCCACATAGACTGTTGTTGTTTATATTCTGGTGCCAATTGTCTATCATGTTTGTTAGGGCCGTATGGTAAGAATATTTTGGTCGAAATCCTGATTGGCTGTCAACAATAAGCTTGTTGCGAACTAAATACTGTAATGTTACTTTATGGATATGTTTTTCTAGTGGCTTAGATAGTGATGATAGTAAGGAAATAGGTCTGTAATTGTTCGGGAGACCATTGTCCAATGAACCAGATTTTAGAAGAGGATACACTTTAGCGATTTTGAGAGCTGATGGACAGTGGCCTTTGGTGAGACACTGATTATATACATAGGTTAGTGATGTACATATCACTGGCGCAGCACAATGGAGAATCCGGTTGCTGATTCCATCTAACCCAGATGAGGTTGTGTTTTTTAGGTTACTGAGGTAAGTGAATACTTCAGTAATTGTCATTAGCGGTACGTCGGAAAGAATATCGCGGGAGCATCTATTCTCGCAAAACGATGACAATAAAGATACGTTGCAAGGAGAATTAGGTATTGAAGCCTTCAACTGGTCTATGTCAGTTTGCAAAAAATTACTGAATTGGTCGCATGTGATGAGTTGATGGTAAAGAATTTCGGAAGTTATACTTGTTTGTCAAGGTGTTAATTGCCTTCCATATATCCTTACTATTTGTTTTATCCATTACTAATTTCTTAAATTAATGTTTCTTTTCCTGTCGTATGTTATATTGAACTTTGTTTCTAAGAGTACGGTATGCACTGAGATCCCGCTTTTTATGTGCTTTATCTCTGTCTCTCATAATTTCATGTATTTCCTGGGTGATCCAAGGTGGCTTGACGTGGTGTTTTACTTGAACTTCCTTGACTGGCACATGTCTATCAAAAACATCAATAAAGGTTTTCATCCAGAATTCCAGAGCATCATCCGGGTCAGGAAGCTGATAAACATTGTCTAGAGGTGAACTGAGCAAGTCCTGTAAAAATGCGTTTTGGTTGAAATGTTTGTAACTTCTATATTTTACACTTATGTGTTTATGTTTAGGAGTTTTAATTCCTTTTATAGACCAGGTGCAACATATTGGGTAGTGATCGCTTATTGCACAATTGGGTACGGTGCATTCTATGATGTTGTCTGAGCAAGTTACATAAATGTGATCTATGACTGTTGAAGATGACTTTGTTACTCTAGTAGCTTGTTGTACTATTTGTTGGAAATTGTATGATGCAATTATATTACCCTATATTATGTTGGATTTGTTGGTGTCAGTGTTAAAGTCTCCGAGTAGTATAATTTCCTTCCCTGAAGCGAAAACCACATCCATCATGGTAGTGAAGTTTTCGTACCAAACGTGTCCAGCTTTGGGATTTCGATAGAGGTAGCCAATTGTCTAGAATACGGTGAGCATTTAGTAAATTATAAACATAGGTTGCTATGCCTTCTCTTGTTTCCTACAGGGATCCCTTCCAAAAACTTTGTACCCTTTAATAGAGATGTCCTCATCTGAAATTTTATCATTAAGCCTACTTTCACTAAGGCCGATGAGGGAGGAGGAGGGAGGAAGAGGGAGGAGAAGGAGGAGGGGAGAGAAGGAGGGATGAGGGGGAGGAGGAGGGCGGAGGGAGTAGGAAGGAGGAAGAGATAGGAGGAGAGAGGAGGAGGAGTGATGAGGAGGGAGGAGAAGGAGTAGGTAGGAAAAGGAGGGAGGAGGAGGGAGGAGGAGGGATTAGGAGGAGGGGAAAAGAGGAGAAGAAGGGGGAGGGAGGAGGAGGGAAAGGAGGGAGGAGGAGGATGGAGGAGGAGGGAGAAGGAGGAGGAGGAGGAAGTAGGAGGAAGAGGGAGGAGGAGGAGGGAGGAGGAAGAGGGAGGAGGAAGAGGGAGGAGGAAGAGGGAGGAGGAAGAGGGAGGAGGAAGAGGGAGGAGGAAGGAGAAGGAGGAGGAGGGAGAAGGAGGGAGGAGGAGAACGCAGGAAGAGGAGGGGGAGGAGGAGGACGGAGAGGGAGGAGGAAGAGGGAGGAAGAGGAGAGAGGAGGAGGAGGGAGAAGGTGGAGGGAGAAGGAGGAGGGAGGAAGAGGTAGAAAGAGGAGGGAGAAGGAGGAGAAGGAGGGGGAGGAGTAGGAATGATAAGGAGGGAGGAGGAGGAAGAGGGAGCAGGATGGATGTGGAGGAAGGAGGAGGGGGAGGAGGTAGAGGGAGGAGGAGGGAGAAAAAGGGAGGAAAAGGGAGGAGGAGAGAGGAGGAGGAGGAGCTGGGAGGAGGAGAAGGGAGGAGGAGGGAGGAGAAGGAGGACAGGGAGGAGGAGGGAGGAGGAGGGAGGGGGAGGAGGGAGGATGAGGGAGGAAGAGGGAGGAAAAGGAGGAGGAGGGAGGAGGAGGGATGAGGGGGAGGAGGGAGGAAGAGGAGGAGGGAGGGGGAGAGAGGAGGAGGAGGGAGGAGGAAGGAAGAGGAGTGATTAGGAGGAGGGAGGAGGTAGGAGGAGGAGGAAGAATGAGGAGGAGGGAGGAGGAGGAAGAGGGAGGAGGAGGATGAAGGAAGAAGAGGAGGGAGAGGGAGGAGGGGAGGGGAAGAGGGTAGGAGGAGGAGGGGAGAAGAGGAGGAGGAGGATTATAACGCATATGCCTGTAGATTTAATAATGGCCGAAGTTGTTTCACGTCTTCTTAGAGGTGGTGACAGTGTAAAGAAATATAAAATCTTCAACTTGATAGAGATAATGTAACTATTATTTATTTATTATGTTGTTAATAACCAACATGACTGTAGATAACTTCTTTAGCATAAAAAGATGAGTTACAATGTTATGCATTATGCATTATTTTTATGAAAACTTTGAAAATGCCTTAAAGAGTATATCATTATTTATTATAACTCATATACCGATAAATAACTATAGACAAAGAGTTTATAAATCTTTGAAAACGATGCAACAATATGACTATAAGCTATATAGCAATATTAGTAAAAGTTATGCCCCTTGAAATAACTTTTCTAGAGTTAAGTCCCCTCGCTATATAGAAATTATAATGAAAAATGAAATATTAAATAATATTAGGTAAGTAGCCAATTTCACACTAAACAAATATGACAGCAGCGCCGGAATGAGAGGAAGACGTGCAGAAAATGTCATCTCAATCGGATAGACCGTTCGCGAACGCATAAAGGACATACACACACACATACATACAGTCTTTTTTATATATAAGATGAGAAACATTTTTAACAATGCATAATGTGAATGACTGAGTGAAAATCGTTTAAAATGAAGAGTGAATGCATTAAAACAAGAAATATGAATATTGGTGCACTTTTTTGCACAGGTACTTTCTTGTGATAATTTGTCTTCGCCATTTTGTAATACATGTGATCGTTCATTGATTTTATATGTGTTGACTTTAGAATTACATTACATCAACGGTTGTATTTTCAAGAATCACAATTCGGTAACTCATCTCAAAAATTGAGCATAAGCCTTCATGTGTGAGATAGAGTGACCTACCTGATTACACTTTGAAACCGAAAGTACACCGATTATAAACATACACGTATAGGTCTAATTACAACATACATTAGTAATAACATAAACACGCAAACTCACATAATACGAACATATAACGTACAAAAACCACTTTCTAAGAAAGGGAGATCACACTTATACAAGGGACACAAGGGATGAATATAGGTTACGACTACACAAGAGAAAAGTCTACCAACAAGCGGGAGCTAGAAAGGTGTAAATCAGTGGACACATTTCTTAAATACAGATGTTGAGGGAACATTTTACGGGAGCCATGGAGCTTATATCCATGATTAGTCTCCGTAAAAAGAGACAAATTGTTTCGGGGCACCAATTTTGGGTGTGTGAAAGGCGTTGCATGTTATTGGGAAACCATAATTGTAAGACAATATTCCTTGGTCCGTTAACAGTTCCCAGTAGTAGAATGTAAGAGAGTAGTTGACTCTTGGCAGCATATCAAGCATGTGAAACTGATAATAGACCAGTGGGTGGATGCTTCAACATTGTATCATATACTTATGAACCAGAGTGATACCAAAGTATAGTGACTGATTAATTCCCACAACTCACTGACGAATTAGTTCAGACTAATTTTATATCCATAGACAACAATGTGTCACAATCCTTGGAATAAATTTCGTGACACAATACCCGGGGAGAATGGGTGGATGTCAAAGTGTTGAGGAAATAGGGACAGGACATAGAGAGGACAAGGGACAGAATAAAGTCAAGGACTACAGAGATAACGATAGACAGGACATGGGTCAAGACACAGAGAGGTCATAAGACAGGACATCTGCAGGTAGTAGGGAGATTAGAGACAGGACATCGGTGGGGATAGGACACCGACAGGACAAGACCTAGTGATATGAGGGGACTTAAGTTCACGGGACACCGTCCTGAACTGACCAGACGGCATTACACTGAACGACCCAACACAACACGAGCGAACAAACGCACTACGTGACTGGTGAGACAGCCCGAGTTGTCACGAGGGACACGTGGTCCAGTACCACGAGACGAACTGACTAGTTTGAAAGCGTCAGACGGGACTCTAGACAATTTTAGAGGAAGGATCGTTGTGTGTTCAGCAGCGGGTGTATAGCTTTTGCGGGAGTGCTAGTTGAAGATAGCGAGTAATTGTGTGCAGGGCTTGTGTAATTGGCTGAGTGCTATACGTGTTTATAAGGCGGCAATTTGTACATAATGATTTTACTGCCTTGTGTGTACATTGTGACAATGATCAGGTTCTCCTGAATTAAAACGTGTATGCCATACGCATGACTGATGTTTTCTTGAGTGATGAAAACGATAGTTAAATGTTAAAAACAAAGCCAAAGAAAGAAGTAAAATTAAAAATATTTAAGGAAACAAGTTAACTACTAAGAATAACTACATAAATTAAATGTAGAATAGCGAAAGACAAAAAATAAATGAAGAATTGCTAAAGAAAGAAGTTAAAAATAAAATAGCGAAAGAAATCAATTACATGTAGAATATCTAAAGAAAACGTTGAAATGTAAAATAGCAAAAGGAAGAAGTTAAATGTTGAATAGCTATAGAAAGAAGTCCTATTCATAATAGGAAAAGAAACTAGCTAAGTGGAGAATAGATAAAGAAAGAAGTTAAACTTAGAATATGAAAAGATGCAAATTAAACGTTGAAAAGCTAAGAACGATGTTAAATGTAGAATTGCGAAAGTAAAAAACATGCAAGAAAAGCGTGAAATGTAGAATAGCCATTGACATAATTAAATGTAGAATAGCTAAAGAAATAATTAAATGTAGAATAGCTAAAGAAATAATTGAACGACTACTCTGGTCATTTGCTTTTCTCGTGATAACATCTCGTGATAAATCTCGTGATAACCTCTCGTGATAAATCTCGTGATAACCTCTCGTGATAAATCTCGTGATAACATCTCGTGATAACATCTCGTGATAACCTGAATGTCTGTCACTAAAGCTCGCTGAATTAGCCGCCTGATTCGCTTTCTGGGCATGTTACGTATTTCTGTAGCGCTAAAGTTTCCAGTTTAAAAATGTGTAACTTTCTTTGTTGATGATATACTGATGATGATGGTGGTGGTCGTAATGGTGTTAATTACGATCATGATAATAATAACGGTTATGAATTTGATGTTGGTTATAGTAATGGTTACAATGGCGATGCTCATGATAATGATGATAATGGTGATCATTATAATGATACAATAATGCTAAATATAATGGTTATAATAGCCATTATACTGATGTTGATGATGATGATGATGCTGATGATGATTGTTATATAGTGATACTAATAATAATAATATTGATGGTGTTGGATTGTGTAGTATAAAAACACATAATGCATTACACCCTTCTTTTAACACATGGTCCACTTCGTTTCTATATCCTATTGTACAAACATAACGGCTACAGCCGCCTATATTGTACCTGGAGCCCACAGGACGGCATTTGTCCGCATCCTGGTAATCTAGAGATCAGAAATACAGCTGAATGTTCTCAGTCTGTAGGTTAGTTATCACCATCATTACGTGCCAATTGCATCATTTGCGATGGTTCTAATGAATGTGATGATGATGATCATAATGATGGTGATACTGATGGTTTTCCTGATGGTGTAAAAATGATGGTGATGATGCTTATAATGATAATAATATGATAATGATGATGATGATGATGATGATGATGATGATGATGATGATGATGATGATGATGATGATGATGATGATATTGATTGTGGATAAAGGTTATAACTGTGATGATGATAGTGATGGTGGTGATCAGTTAGTTAGTTAGTTAGTTAATTAGTTATCAGTTGGGGTATCTTCGTTGCACTCCGGACATGTCCATAGGTGCTCAGATCCTCCCCCCAGCATATGCATCAGCGTCCGGTGGCTAATAGTGCCAGTTCTATGTTGGTTGACGAGGCGCTTTGTTTTCCCGATGTACCTCTCGCGTCTGGCTGTGCCGATTCTTACTCCCAGGTCTTTCATCCTGGAAAGCGATGTGGAATCACTGGCGTCAAAATCCTCTGTTCTCGCCATATCTTTAAGGGCGTTAATAACATCGGCACGATCCATGGGCTGGCCATCTACAGGGGGTGCAGAGCCAGCCAATTTATGAGCTCGTTCATTTCCCTCGACTCCCGCATGTCCCGGGACGAAGATGAAGGTGACTTTGCGGACAACAGACTTCCGCAGCGACTCAGTCCACTGTCTACGTACAGATCTAGCTTCGACCTTCTGAATCATGCTCATTGAATCACTTAGTACACACACGTTGGTATAATGCTGTGATTCCAGCCATATGAAAGCCTGTGTAACTGCCATCACCTCCATCGTCATGCTGCTCGTGGTCATAGAGTGGGCACCACTGGATTCTTGAACGGTTCGGCCCAAGAACGGGCTGTAAATGCCCACGCACTTCTCTGCTGCTTTACAACAGATCCATCTGTATAGATGGGCACTTCGGGGCTATCTGAGTGATCATAGATGAGCGCGTTAACCTCTGCATTGACAGCGGCAGGGTTCTGCTCTCTGCACCGTCTGTCGAGTGTGATAATGCAGGAGAAGGTACACTTAAAAGCTGGAGGCACCGGCACCCATTCCTTGCCGGGGTTGATACTGGTAAGACTGCAGACCTGTCCGACGACATCTTCCGCCCGACCCATCCATGATTTGCCCCTCTTTAGCCTGTCACCCTTTTCTCTGAATACAGCGTCATGCAGAGGGTGCTGCTCATCTGCACTTATTTTTAAGTATGCACGAGCTCTCCAGATCTTGATCCTGTGTTCCATTGTCGGGAAGTCAAGGAGGTATCTCATTGCTACACAGCTGGTGTCTCTCGTGCAGCCCAAAATGATGCGCATGGCTTCGTTTTGTACCTTTTCAAGTCTTCCAATCTGTGTAGGGCTGACAGTGAGGATGGCCAGGGCATACTCGATGCGTGAAAGCACAAGTCCTTGGAACAGATGTAATAGCAGTCTTTGCTCGATATTGGCAGTCGCCATGACTCTCATTGCTGCCAAACCTTTTCGAGCCTTCGTTATGACATAATCGACATGATCTCTGAAGGACAGGCTACGATCAAGCCTCACGCCAAGATATGTCATTGACTGGGTTCTACTCAGAATGCTCCCATCCATTCTTACTGCCGGCAGGTCTGTTTTCACAATATGGTTGTTTAGTGAGAACCATGTAACCGTTGCCTTTGCAGGGTTGACAAGGGCATCGGCATCAGCACACCATGAGGAAATTCGATCTAGTTCGCCCTGCATATAGTTGGCAACCGCCTGTCTATCTCGACCCTGTCGATACACGAGGATGTCGTCAACGAATGGTGGTGATGATGATGATGATGGTGAATCGTATAATTATTAAATGCACACTGACTTACCTTGTCTAATAAACGCATGGTAAACTTGGTTTCCTGACCGTATGCTACAAACAAACCGTTTACAGTCGTCCATAGTGTAATTGGAGCCCACGGGATGACATTTCTCCCCATTCTGACAATCTAGAGGTCAGAAGTACAGCTAAATCAGCTCATTTTGTTGACTCGTCATCATCATCATTACGTGCCAAATACAGTAGTTGGGGCAGAAACAATTCCAAACTATTTGATACTTTATTAACAGCAGATAGAAGAAGATTTATACAACATGAAGCATATTTTCTGCAATATATTTATGTCAAGCCAAGAGCCGGAAAGAATGTTCAAAGATATAATGAACCAATTCTGTTGTACAGAAGTGAATCATTGACAGCGACGAACTAGTGGATTTGTAGTTTCTTAGAAGAATGATGTGATCACCGTCAAAGGAAAACAATATTAGTGAAGATGTTTTCAAAGATGTTGACCCACAATGATTACACCTATGGAGAAAAAAAATGAACATTCTTTAGACATGTCACGAGAAGGGGAAAAGCTGGAAAACGTCGTGACAACATGAAAGCTGGAGTACATCGTGACAACAGGAAAGCTGGAGTATATCGTGACGACAGGAAAGCTGGAGTACATCGTGACAACAGGAAAGCTGGAGTACATCGTGACACCAGGAAAGCTGGAGTATATCGTGACGACAGGAAACCTGGAGTACATCGTGACAACGGGAAAGCTGGAGTACATCGTGACAATATGAAAGCTGGAGTACATCGTGACAACAGGAAAGCTGGAGTATATCGTGACGACAGGAAAGCTGGAGTACGTCGTGACAAAGGGAAAGCTGGAGTACATCGTGACAACAGGAAAGCTGGAGTATATCGTGACGACAGGAAAGCTGGAGTACATCGTGACAACAGGAAAGCTGGAGTATATCGTGACGACAGGAAAGCTGGAGTACGTCGTGACAAAGGGAAAGCTGGAGTACATCGTGACAACAGGAAAGCTGGAGTACATCGTGACAACAGGAAAGCTGGAGTATATCGTGACGACAGGAAAGCTGGAGTACGTCGTGACAACGGGAAAGCTGAAGTATATCGTGACGACAGGAATGCTGGAGTACGTCGTGACAACAGGAAAGCTGGAGTACGTCGTGACAACATGAAAGCTGGAGTACATCGTGACAGCATGAAAGCTGGAGTACATTGTGACAACAGGAAAGCTGGAGTATATCGTGACGACAGGAAAGCTGGAGTACGTCGTGACAACGGGAAAGCTGGAGTATATCGTGACAACAGGAAAGCTGGAGTACGTCGTGACAACATGAAAGCTGGAGTACGTCGTGACAACATGAAAGCTGGAGTACATCGTGACAACAGGAAAGCTGGAGTACATCGTGACAACAGGAAAGCTGGAGTACGTCGTGACAACAGGAAAGCTGGAGTACATCGTGACAACAGGAAAGCTGGAGTACGTCGTGACAACATGAAAGCTGGAGTACGTCGTGACAACATGAAAGCTGGAGTACATCGTGACAACAGGAAAGCTGGAGTACGTCGTGACAACATGAAAGCTGGAGTACATCGTGACAACAGGAAAGCTGGAGTACGTCGTGACAACATGAAAGCTGGAGTACGTAGTGACAACATGAAAGCTGGAGTACATCGTGACAACAGGAAAGCTGGAGTATATCGTGACGACAGAAAATCTGGAGTACGTCGTGACAACGGGAAAGCTGGAGTATATCGTGACGACAGGAAAGCTGGAGTACGTCGTGACAACAGGAAAGCTGGAGTACGTCATGACAACAGGAAAGGTGGAGTATATCGTGACGACAGGAAAGCTGGAGTACGTCGTGACAACATGAAAGCTGGAGTACGTCGTGACAACATGAAAGCTGGAGTACGTCGTGACAACGGGAAAGCTGGAGTATATCGTGACGACAGGAAAGCTGGAGTAGGTCGTGACAACGGGAAAGCTGGAGTATATCATGACAACATGAAAGGTGGAGTATATCGTGACGACAGGAAAGCTGGAGTACGTCGTGACAACAGGAAAGCTGGAGTACGTCATGACAACAGGAAAGGTGGAGTACATCATGACAAGAGGAAAGGTGGAGTACGTCATGACAACAGGAAAGGTGGAGTACGTCGCGACAACGGGAAAGGTGGAGTACGTCGTGACAACGGGAAATCTGGAGTACATCATGTGTCAAGATGTCCAATAAGGCCTTACAGAGGCGATAGGAGTTAACACTAGTCTAGTAGGGAGACACCAGACAGGAGAGACACCAAGCACTATTAATAGCCTCACAAGGAGACACATTTGTGTCAGACCAGGGGCTAATGCGTACAACTGAGCGAGGGCTTTCCCCAAGCTATTGGGAAGCTTGTCCTTGCTAGTAACCGTGAAGTGCCCGGTTACTCGAGCTCACAAGCCAGCGTGCTTGCGAGACCATGCACGCAATAATAGCTACTGCACGGACAGTACAGTGTCCTTGCTTGTCCACGCAATGTGTAGCGTGCGAACAGACCACGACTGGAGACGGTAGACAGCAGACGTATCCTTAAGAATTGCTATAGTTTCTAGGCAATAGGCAAACATTAGGCTATTCATGTAGATTGTGATTTCGAGTATCATTTCTCACCACTTCATTTCATTCATGTTGTATAATGATGATGAAGTATAACGCTCACAGAGCCATTCAAATGTCGGCTCTAAATAAATTGCATTCCTTTCGAAAATGTCACGGTGCGAAAGTAGGGGATTCCTGAGAATCTGCAGCGAACAAGTCGCTGACAGGCAGGACCCCGAATTGGTGTCAGAAGTGGGATTCCTGTTGGTCAACCATGCCAATGTTTAGTTGATAGCGGAAGCACTCTACTTGGTTTAAGGAGAGAACTTGCTAGACCAGAAGACTATACGGGTGAATTTGTCAAATGCCGTACTTTCTCTGGGACCATTGAGAAATATCCACTGGCAAAAGCACATATTGATACCCCGTTCCTTACCGGCACATTTACGTGCGCTATCCTCCAAGATCCATGCACGGATCTTATTTTAGGATGCCTAGATGCATTGAAAGAATGTACAGAAGACGACATAAGAGCCTGGAAAGATACACACATGGCCAACGCTGTAACTAAGTCAGATACAGAAACAAACTATACTGACTTACAAAACGAAATGCTACAGCTATTAACACCAAGTGGTGCAAATACTAACACTACTCGACAAAATTTGATCGAGGCACAAAGCACCGACAAAACAATCACACCTTATTTTAACTTGTTGTGTGAACGAAAGAAAGTTTCTAAAAATTCTTCCTGGTACTTTAGAAAACTTAACGGAATTCTCATGAGTTATTACACAAATAATAACCATGAAATTCAGCAGACGGCGTTACCTGTAACATACCGACAAAATGTGCTGAAAATCGCACATGAGTCACCGTATGCTGGACATTTGGCCTATTATAAAACGCGAGACAGAGTTCTATCCTAATTTTACTGGCCTAAATTCTGTTCCGACATAAAATCTTTCTGTCGATCTTGTACTGTCTGTCAACATCCTGTACGAAAGAGAAAGCATGGGAAGGCCGAAGTTCATCGGTCAGTACTAGCATCTATACCACATGAGAGTATAGCGGTCGATATTGCTGAACCCCTAATGCAGGTGTCGAGTAATGGAAACCACGATTATGCAAATAATGTGGTGAAAACTATTCACCTCGAACCAAACCAGAAGGTTTTGCTTCTACTACCCGACAAACGTAATTTGTTACTAACATTTTGGCAAGGGCCTTTCACTGTGGAACGTAACATATCAGATGTGGATTATGAAATATCGATAAAAGGACACTTAAAGATATTTCATATCAACATGCTGAAACCATATTTTTCACGACAAGAACAGCAGACAGGCGAACAGATTGCACCAACACCAAGCAATGAGACGACAGACATACACAACACAACTTCACTAGATAGGGCGACACACGACAGCGACAACGCAAACACACCTAGCCAGATAACAGCACACACAGCTAGCACCACAACAGTATTGAACGAAGCAGACAAAGACGAGATGGAATTACCAGTTCCTACGGTAAACACGACTGCGACCATTGACAGCATAAAGATAGAAACGAAACTGACGGATGACCAATATTTCAACTTATATAGATGACATATGCCTTCATACGGAAGAATGGACAATACACCTACTGAAACTTCGACAAGTCTTCCACAAGTTGAGATTATGTGGGCTCACAGCAAAGCCAACCAAAGTAGTATTGGGCATGGAAAAAATTGACTTCCTGGGTCATACCATCTGCAGGGACCAATTAAAAACTGATGACAGAATCGTCACCAAGATTCTGAATTTAACGATGCCAACGACCAAGAAACAGGTCCGAAGTTTACTAGATTTGGTAAACTACTATAGTAAATTCATTCCAAATCTGGCTGAAATAACCAGTGTTTGTTTTAACATCTTAAAAGCTTCGGCTAAGTTATCTGTAAAAGATGCAGGATTAATTAGTGCGTTATCAAAGTTGAAACATCTTTTCAGCGTTCCACCTATCCTTCGTATGCCTAACTCAAAACTCACTTATTTCTTACGCACAGATGCGAGTGCCATATCCATATCTGGGATACTAGGACAGTTCTACGACGGGACGTTCCACCCCGTAATGTACGTAAGTCGCAAGATTACTCCTGCTGAATCAAAATACTCAGCATCAGAATTGGAGGGCCTCAGTTTGATCTATTGCGTCAAGAAGTTTCATAGATTTTTGGCAGGAGCACAGTTTGTAATCGAATCCGATAACTCTCCGTTGTCTGTGATGCAGTCTGGACTTCCTACCAACAACAGAATTTACAGTTGGGCTTTGATTCTCCAAAATTACACGTTTACCATCCAGCACTTAAAAGGAAGATTGAACACTGTTGCAGACATTTTGAGTCGACCATCATCCATTGAAATACCTGATTTACAGGAAGGGATCGACCACAGATCACCAGAAACAGTGACGCGGTAATGGTAGATATCTCAGTGCCCTATGTGTTAATTATGAAACATTGTAAGTGCGTTATCATCGCCAAATGTGTAACCTATGGTAAAGTGACAGTGCTATGAGAAGTGTAACGAACAGACGCAGAAGTAACATGCGCTGACACGCACGTAAGCTAGAAAAACATTCCAGTGTTAGCTATGAACCTACATAACTTAGTAGGAAACTATATTTATACACTATCCACAAAGGAGAGCATATAAGACTTTGCCGAAATGAACTATGTTATAATAGTCTACAAAGAGTATTGCTCCATCTTCACAACGCAAAGGAGGACGTCGATTTAGTGTAATTAGATATAGAAATGTAACTGTGATATATGTATATTATTATTTTATTAACAGTACCTATAACTTCATTTTTCTACTATTTAATGAATTGCAAATGGTTCAAATGCATATATAACTTTATTTTCTTATTTGGTAGTTAGAAATCACCATTATTTAGGTAATAACCCATTTCATAAAACACCAATTATAGAAATACGATTTTTAGATATTATATTACTTTATTACCATATAATCATAATCATTCATAAATTCATTTATCTAAAATATCATTTCCAAACTAACCCAATCATTTAGGAATTAATATCATCTTTTTCACAAAGAACACTTTAAGGTAATTAACCCCAGTCACTTAAATGAAAGTATTTATTAGATTATTTCCCTTGAGGGTAATTTAGGTCAGCACACCAAAATTATGTAAGTTACTATTACAGGATTGGTAACAAACCATCCTCATAAGTTTGTATATTATGTATAGACATGACACGTGCAAACAAAACGCACAGTCATTTGGCGTGATTACTGTTATAATTCAGCCAATCGCTTATTGTATGTATGTAACATTAATGTACTTGATGCTATGAAACATATTTTAATACGAGAGAATGTTTGAGTGAAAGAAGATATGAAATTGAATGAAAGATGTATGCAAGAAGAATAAATGCGAGGAGAGAATGCGAAAACTAGTAAACATTGAAAGAAAGAGAGCGAGAGAGAAAGACAGCGAAAAATTTTTCCACCACTGTAAATATCTTGTTTTGACTTGTCTGTGTCATCTGTGTAGCAATGTGTTGTCGAGTTTTTATGTGTGTTACTGCCATACTTTGATAGAGTATATAGAGAACTTACTTTGAGCTTCAGAAAGCGGAGTTGTGGTCACAAATAAGAGTAACGAACGTTTGTAACCACAATAAACCGATTTACGGCGCTCGAAGGAACACACACATTTAGTACACTAACGCATACACATGTTAGAGAGTTAAGTACATTGTAGTTTATTAGAAAACACGCAAAAAAACAGGAAAACAAAAATATAAACGATGCACACACTATTCAGGTCAAAGAACAATAACTCTAAATTCAGGGGACACAATAACTTCGTAAAAACCTTTAGGTAACAGTGAATATAACTTTTCACAAGTGGAAGCGGGAAAGTGAAAAGTAGAACTATGTGTATAAGAGTTGGAGGGGATATTAAGGGGAAAATGAACACTTTGTGCTCATGTGTTGTACTCAGAATAGAGTCAACTTGTATGTGTGTTGTCATTTCGGGCAATTTGAGGACAGGTCAAGACAAAAGTCAATAGGTGAAAGTCAAAAGACATAGGGTCTAACGACAGAAGCCAGGACATGAGTCAGAAGACAATGGTTCCGGTCCAAAACAATTCCCAAAGATATCTATAAAGCCAACTATACTGATACATGGGCTACTTAATTAGCCAAGTGAAAAGGTAAAGCAGTGTGAGTAAAGGAAGAAGAGAGTTGTTCTATCCCCAAACTAGAAAATTATAACTTATTGGATATCTGACAAAATTGGAGCAACCAATTGTTCTTTGTGACCATAAGTGTTACAAACATGAGTGAAAGGGAATTAACACTTCACAGAGAGGAGGGGACCCTGTCAAGATGTCCAATAAGGTCTTACAGAGGCGATAGGAGTTAACACTCGTCTAGTAGGGAGACACCAGACAGGAGAGACACCAAGCACTATTAATAGCCTCACAAGGAGACACATTTGTGTCAGACCAGGGGCTAATGCGTACAACTGAGCGAGGGTTTTTCCCAAGCTATTGGGAAGCTTGTCCTTGCGAGTAACCGTGAAGTGCCCGGTTACTCGAGCTCACAAGCCAGCGTGCTTGCGAGACCATGCACGCAATAATAGCTACTGCACGGACAGTACAGTGTCCGTGCTTGTCCAGGCAATGTGTAGCGTGCGAACAGACCACGACTGGAGACGGTAGAGAGCAGACGTATCCTTAAGAAATGCTATAGTTTCTAGGCAATAGGCAAACATTAGGCTATTCATGTAGATTGTGATTTCGAGCATCATTTCTCACCACTTCATTTCATTCATGTTGTATAATGATGATGAAGTATAACGCCCACAGAGCCATTCAAATGTCGGCTCTAAATAAATTGCATTCCTTTCGCAAATGTCACGACTTGTTATTTCGTGCGGTGCGAAAGTAGGGGAGTCCTGAGAATCTGCAGCGAACAAGTCGCTGACATCATAACAACAGGAAAACTGGAGTGCTCCGTTACAACACGAAAGCTGGAGTGCTCCTTTACAACACGAAAGCTGGAGTACGTCGTGACAACAGGAAAGCTGGAGTACGTCGTGACAACAGGAAAGCTGGAGTACGTCGTGACAACGGGAAAGCTGGAGTACGTTGTGACAACGGGAAAGCTGGAGTATATCGTGACGACAGGAAAGCTGGAGTACGTCGTGACGACAGGAAAGCTGGAGTATATTGTGACAACAGTAAAGCTGGAGTACTCAGTTACAACACGATATGTCATGACAACAGGAAAGGTGGAGTACGTCATGACAACATGAAACGTGGATTACGTCGTGACGAGAAAGCTGGAGTACGTCGTGACAACGGGAAAGGTGGAGTACGTCATGACAACAGGAAAGGTGGAGTACGTTGTAACAACGAGAAAGCTGGAGTACATCGTGACGACAGGAAAACTGGAGTGCTCCGTTACAACACGAAAGCTGGAGTACGTCTTGACAACAGGAAAGCTGGAATACGTCGTGACAACAGGAAAGCTGTAGTACGTCGTGACAACAGGAAAGTTGGAGTACGTCGTGAAAAGGGGAAAGCTGGCGGAGAGGAAGGAGGAGAAAGAGAGAATAGTGGCTGGGCAGCTGTACATTAAAGCATGAAGGAATATCAGTGTCATAAACGACTAGAAGTCCATGAGATAGACGGCAGCAGACAGATAAGTTCATCAACGGCACGCGGCAGGCAATATTTGAAGGAGGAAAAGCGACGAAACAAGGAGAACCATCAACGCTGATCCAGTAAACAATGTCAGCGTTGGGTGGTTGGGATGCCCCTCAGTGAACACCCGCACAAGGTATTCGGGTTGCAGATGTGCCTAAGTTTGGGGAACTGGTTCACGCGCGCGAAGACTGATCAAAATATCAAGAGCGCGTAATATTTTGCAGAGAATGTTGGTAGTAGCTCAATGATAGAACATAACTGAAAATAATGCAGCTGCCGGAGAACATTGTTATGGAGTATTTGTGTATACTGACTAATCAGTGCACGTAGATGAGGCATAGAGGTAGAGATTCACATCTGGATTCAGTAACTAGGTCATCACAAAGCAGAGCAGAGCAGAACACCTTCAGACACGACAGCCAGCATGTTAATCTTCTGAAAGTTCAGTCTGGATATTTCTGGCATCAGTTGTTGACACACAGAGCCATCACATCTAGAAGAGCTGAAGTACATGTACTGTCCGAACCGGGCCTTTGTTGGTGGAAATGAAAATATATGATGGCTGGCCTCCAGTAGGCACTCTGAGGTTGAGGAGGGAAGAAGTGAAACTATCAATATGTGATGGACGAGGACACACAAATTAACGAGTTAATTAAGTTCACATCAGACACGACTGGTTTCAGTACACATAAAATATGTAAATCTTTCCACAGATTGCTTACTGATGTATGGTGCAGTGTATGAACAGAGCGCCCGGAATTTGCAAATCTTCCAACTGAATCCTGATCTGCCCCATCAGACCCTTCCTCACTCCAGCCATGTTTTTTCCTCTATCAACGGTAACAACTCGAAGCTGATTCCACTGAAGGTTATAGTCTTGCAAATCTTTTTGCACTTTTATGAAAATGTCTTTTCCAGTTGTTGTTCCATGCATGATACAAACGGATTGGTATCTGTTATCTATAAGTCCAAATTGACATCACGAATGAACACGGAAGTTGTGACGTACTCGAGAGATTAGTAGACTCATCCAGCGACAGAGAATACAACAACACGTTCCTAGTTTTCTCGCGTATCTGTAGCACTATGTTCTCGCCAAGTTCTTCTGTTCTTCGCACATCTGAAATTGCCGAAAGGCTGATAGTTCCAAACAAATCGGCTTTCTCAAGTCACAAATAATGTGCTGCTTTCATTATACACTCTTTTATGAAGTTGCCATCAGCAAACGATTTTCCTCTTTCTGTCATATTCTGCATTATTTTGTAACTTGCACGAGTGACAGATTCATTTTCAGCAAACTTACTCGTGAAGAGATTTCTTTGTGTTTCTAAACCACGTTTCACGGACTCATATTTCTCAGAGCGTAACCTTTCAGAAAACTGTAAATATATTGAAAGATGTTTTGTTTCGTAGTGACGCCGAAGATTGTACTCTTTCAAAATGGCAACACTTTCGCTGCATATTACGCTCTTGATCTCGAGGATGCGTACAATAGAGTTCGCTATGATATTTTGATGACCGTACTGATGGAGAAGGGGGTCAATCCCTGGTTGGTGAACTGGATAGCAGCCGTCCTGCATTCTTGTCAGGTTTCTCTGCGTCTGGGTGCATGGACCTCAGAGCCACATATTTTAACCCCGGGACTGCCACATGGATCTGCAATCTCACCGGTGCTCTTTAATGGGTATACGAGCAAGATTGCAAACCTAGAAGCACCAGACTTTGGAATGGTACTAACTTTTGCAGATTCTTGCGTATAGGCGGGGAGAGATAGGGAGCAAACAGCCCAGGCGCTACATTTGACAGTAGACTTAGTGATTGATTCTTGCACTAAAATGAGTGCTGTCATCCACCCAGAATTATTATGGGAATGTCCCGAATGCTGTGATGTCGGTTCCTAAATCAATCAATCAATCAATTAAATCCGCCCGGAAAAGGCCACTTTTTTGTGATGCTCTCTTGACAACATGCAATGAATTAATCACCAAAACACAAGAAGTAGATTGTGAGCTTTACTAAAACACGATTACAAGAAACAAATTGGACGTTGCGGCACAAGCCTTCGTCAGCACAGAACAGACAAACACAAACCAACACAAAACTACATGAAACAGATTTCATGACAATAATATTAATGGTACTTATATGAACCTGTGTCCTAGCTTGGAGTGACTGACGAGTGGCACGAGTTCGACAGCTATCAGTGAATTGGCAATCCACTGATTGCCGTCGAACTCGTGTCAGCTCCAGATCTGTTTTCCCTATACAGTGAAAATATTTTAAGGAGTGTAGAAGACATAAATGGAATCAGCATTGGAGGACGAAACATCAATAACATTAGATATGCAGATGATACAGTATTGATTGCAGACAATGCACATGATCTGCAACAATTAGTAGACGCGGTTGTTGTACACAGTGAGCAGTTGGGGTTGGAATTAAATTGTAAGAAGACACAAGTTATGGTCGTCACTAGGAAGAACGAAGTACCACAATGTAATATACAAGTAAATGGGGATATTCTGCAACAAGTGAATCTGTACAATTATCTCGGAACAGTAATAACATCTGATGGGAGATGCCTTGAAGAGATTAGAACAAGAATCGCCATGACGAAAGTTGCCTTTAGCAAGATGAAAAACATTCTGACCAATAAAAAGGTGCCAATTGAAACGAGAAAAAGAGTGCTGAGGGGATACATAGAGCCTGTTCTTTTGTATGGATGTGAAACTTGGACAATGTGCAGTCAAGATGAAAAACATCTGATGGCTGCAGAAATGTGGTTTCTGAGGAAAATGCAAAGAATACCATGGACAGACAGAAAAACCAATGACCAAGTACTACAGGAGACAAATGAAAATTGTAAAATGATTAGAGAAATTAGACGTAGACAGTCAAAATGTTTTGGACATATTATGAGAAGAAATGGATTGGAGAACTTAGTGACAACTGGCAAGATCGAAGGGAACAGACCAAGAGGAAGACCGAGAGGAAAATGCCTGGATGGCTTGGCCACATGTCATGGACGAGACAGGAACACAGAGCTGATCCACGACTCTGGTGATCGAGGGAAATGGCGAGTCATGGCCACCCACGCTTTCCGGCATGGCATATGATTGATTCATTGATTGAAGACAGGCACTTTGATCATCGCACAGAGTTCCTTGGGCAACGTAAACATTTGCAAGGATCTGTCCAGCAGAAAGGTTAAAAAAACACTGGCCTAGATACCAGTTCGATTAACACCTCACCGGGAAATTCTTCTGAGCTGGGGATAATATTTTCGTAATAACACGAGGCTTCTGTGACATTTTTATGCCATGTTTGCTACTTTATTGCCTCTATTCTCACTTGTAGTTCACTTACCTATCACTGTCAAACAAACAAATCCGTGTTACATATCTTTAATTGGATGACTGGCAAAAAGAAGTAAATATTTCTGGAGCATCGGACCGGTGTTGACAGCCGGACGCATCTCGGAAATATTAGTGTGTGTGTTGCCATGGAAACCATGGTAACGTCAGAACGTAGGCGGCGCTACCACGGGCCGTGGAAGGACTTGGGATAGCACAAAATAAGCAAACATTACAATGAATAAGAAAATATAGATGCAATAATTTATAATTGAAAACGGTAAATTTAAGACACATAGCAGCCAGAAGGTCTCCACACGTGTGAAGATCTCCTATTATGCTAAACATAATATTTACAATTAAATTGAATCACAACGTCTCGTGTTCTATACGTTATATCAAGCAAGTTCGAGTACCATCGGCGGGCCGGATGAAATGACGTCGCGGGCCGGATCCGGCCCGCGGGCCGTAGTTTGGTGACCCCTGGTCTAGAAGAAGCATATGTTACACATCAGCATCTGGAAGTTGGGACATCCTGACTGGAGATTGTATAATTAGCTATGACCCATTTTCATTGAATATGGGAAGAAGAAGAAGAAGAAGAAGAAGAAGAAGAAGAAGAAGAAGAAGAAGAAGAAGAAGAAGAAGAAGAAGAAGAAGAAGAAGAAGAAGAAGAAGAAGAAGAAGAAGAAGAAGAAGAAGAAGAAGAAGAAGAAGAAGAAGAAGAAGAAGAAGAAGAAGAAGAAGAAGAAGAAGAAGAAGAAGAAGAAGAAGAAGAAGAAGAAGAAGAAGAAGAAGAAGAAGAAGAAGAAGAAGAAGAAGAAGAAGAAGAAGAAGAAGAAGAAGAAGAAGAAGAAAGAAAGAAAGAAAGAAAGAAAGAAAGAAAGAAAGAAAGAAAGAAAGAAAGAAAGAAAGAAAGAAAGAAAGAAAGAAAGAAAAGAAAGAAAGAAAGAAAGAAAGAAGAAGAAGAAGAATCTGCAGCAGTAACAGTAGCAGCAGCTGCAGTAGCCGAAGAAGAAGATGCGGAAGAACAAAGGATGTGGGCGAGAAGGAGCGTGGAGATGGATGACTAGAAGGAGGAAGATAAGAAGAAGGAGATGAAAAATAAGAAATAGGTGGATGAGTAGGTGTAGATACGAGGAGGAAAGGATGAAGATAAATATGAGGAGGTGGAAGATGAAGAAACGGAGAAGGTATTTCATTGTCAACAGTCTCCAGCCAATAGTCAAAGGCAATGAAACATATATGTATATATAACCTACTCAGTTCCGTTGGAGACATTTGAGCTCCCGTTGCATTGTTTGTGCATGTGTATTGTGAACAGTTGTAGGTGCCGTTATCTCCTACATCATAACATTTTCCATTCCATGAGCACCCTGTAACAACAAAATAAATTCTTTGTTATCATAAATAATAATTGTTGTTGTCGTAAACAATAAATGTTATATATCTCGATCATAATACACAACCAGACGGAGCATGCATCACTGAGATAAGAACATACATTACGACAAGCACTAACTGCATTCTATCAAATAGTATAGATTTTTGGACATTTGTGTGTTAGAAATAGTATAGATTGTTGGACATTCTTGTCTTCGAGATAAAATAGATTGTTGGACATTCGTGTCTTAGAGATAAAATCGATTGTTGGACTTTCGTGTTATAAATAGTATTGATTTTTGGATATTCGTGTATTAGAGAGAGTATGAAAATTAGCACAAGCAAAACAGAGGTAATGACTATAACTAAAGAAGAACAAACAGCAACAATTCACCTAAACGAACATCCCTTGAAACAAGTAAAGAGCTTCAAGTACCTAGGAAGTATAATATCATCAAATGGCAGATCAGAAGACGAGATCGAAAATAGGTGCAATAAGGCAAATCAACTCATTGGACAAATGGCACCAATACTAAAGAACAAACATGTATCAATAACTACTAAGAAAGCACTTTACAACACAATCTTCCTACCAACTCTGTGCTACCAATGCCAAACCTGGACAATGACAGAAAAAGAGAAAAGAAAAATCACAACAACAGAAATGAGGTTCCTGAGAAGAATACTCAACGTATCAAGAAGAGATAAGATCAGAAATGAAGAAATCAGGACTAAAGTGGGGGTTAAAGCTGCTCTAGATTTTATTAGAAAGCAGCAAGTCAAATGGTTTGGCCATGCAAGTAGGCTACCAGTCAACAGCATGCCACAACAGGCAATGACGTACAGACCAGATGGAAACAGAGGAAGAGGCCGACCACGTAAACGCTGGACGGAGGGAATAACAGAATCCATGGGAATGTCGATATACGAAGCCCATAACCGGGCACTCTCACGAAGTTTATACTTCACCTCGACACCGCAAGGTACAAGAGGAACATGATGAGATGAGATGAGATGAGAGAGAGTATAGATTGTTGCATATGCATCTGTTAGATATATTATACGATTTTTGATTTTTATGTGTTAGATATATCATAGATTGATATACGTTCGTGTCTTAGGGATATTATATATTTTTGAACATTCTTGTGTTAGAGACAGTATAGATTGCAGGCAATTCGTGTGTTAAAGATGTTAAGATTGTTTGACATTTGTGTGTTAGAGATATAATAGATTCTTGGACATTCGTTTGTTAGAGGTGTATAGATTGTTGGACATTTCTATATTAGAGATGTGCATATTGTTGGACATTCATGTGGCAGAGAAAGTATTGAATGTTTTACATGCGTATGTTAGAGATTTTATAGACTGTTGGACATGCTTGTGTTAGAGATAGTATAGATTATTGGACATTCGTATGCCAGCGATCATATATATATATATTGTTTGAATTCGCGTGTTCGAGATAATATAGATTGTATGACATTCGTGTCTTAGAGATAAAATAAATTTTTGAACCATCGCGTGTAAGAGATAATATAAAAGTTTTGACAATAAATGCATGATTTATAGTTGATCAATGGCCCCGCATTATGTAAGTTAGATCTATGGCCCCGTACAGTGTATTGTAGATCTTTGGCTCCGTATAATGTACTGGTGGTGGATGGATTTGAGGGTTGCAGTTGATTCAACATCTCAGTATTGAAATATACCGTCATGTGAGATTGATTGTTTCATCCTCCTGTCCATAGTAGCACTTCTAGTACAATTCATGGTCTCTAGTTACTCAAAGCAGGTGTTTGTAAAGAGCTCTTGTGTTCGATGACTGCATCTTTTGTTCTGATGACTGGGGTGTGGGTACTTGATGTTGTCTTTTGGTTCACATGTTAACATAAACAGTTTTACCGCTGTGCACATAGTCCAATGCAGCTGACATTGTTCTTTTTCTTGATATAAGCCCTAATGTCATTGGCCTATCGCATATGCTTTCCCCCTACATTATAGGATTTGTATTTGTCCTTCCTACACTTCTTTTGGGCGTGCTAGAAGGAATGAGCTATACTCCCACAGTGTTGTGGAAATGGCCACGAAGGCCGTCTGAATGTGTGTCTTTTTTTTCTCTTCTCTTTCACGCATTCTTAATGTCAGCGATGGTGGTGTCATCAGCCCATGTAAGTCTTCTGTGTTATGGTGCTCTTTAGACAATACGACTGTTGAGGCGAACGTCTCATGTCTCACAATAAACTACATATTTTTTAACAGGATGCAATTGTCCAGAGAAAGCAAATTGTACACATCTGCATCTCGAAGTTGGGACTCCCTCACTAGAGATGTGTATAACTAGCTGTGTATCATTCTCATTGAAAGTGGAACGAAGAAGAAGAAGAAGAAGAAGAAGAAGAAGAAGAAGAAGAAGAAGAAGAAGAAGAAGAAGAAGAAGAAGAAGAAGAAGAAGAAGAAGAAGAAGAAGAAGAAGAAGAAGAAGAAGAAGAAGAAGAAGAAGAAGAAGAAGAAGAAGAAGAAGAAGAAGAAGAAGAAGAAGAAGAAGAAGAAGAAGAAGAAGAAGAAGAAGAAGAAGAAGAAGAAGAAGAAGAAGAAGAAGAAGAAGAAGAAGAAGAAGAAGAAGAAGAAGAAGAAGAAGAAGAAGAAGAAGAAGAAGAAGAAGAAGAAGAAGAAGAAGAAGAAGAAGAAGAAGAAGAAGAAGAAGAAGAAGTTGATGATGATGATGATGATGATGATATGATGATGATGATGATGATGATGATGATGATGATGATGATGATGATGATGATGATGATGATGATGATGAATCTGCAGCAGTTACAGTAGCAGCAGCTGCAGTAGCTGAAGAAGAAGATGAGGAAGAACAAAGGATGCGGGCGAGGAGGGGGTTAAAGGTGGATGAGGAAAAGGAGGAGGACAGAGGAGAAGGAAAAAAAGAAGGTGTTGAAGAATGAGAAGGATGTGGTGGTGTAGGGGTATATACGAAGATGGGAGGATGAAGAGACATATGATTAGGTGGAAGATGAGGAAACAGGGAAAGTATTTGATTGTCAACAGTCTTCAGCCCAGTGCTCAAAGCAATGAAACATATATGTATGTATAACCTACTCAGTTTCGTTAGAGGCATGTGAAGTACCGAAAGGTGCTTTATGCACGTGTATTCTGAACAGCTGTAGTTGGTGGGCTGTCCAACATCATAACACTTCCCATTCCATGAGCACCCTGTAACAACGGAGTAAAGTATTTGTTAAAATAAGCACTACGTCTTGTTATCGTAAACAATATGTGTTACTATCATAAACAATACGTGTTACATATCTAAATAATAATAAATAATCAGGCGGAGCATGCGTCACTGGTCAGAACATAATAGGACAAGAACTAACTGCATTCTATCAAGAGCGATATAATAAAATTAATATAATATATAAGAGCAGGGAACTTGCTTAGTCATATTGTTACATTT